>WSFP011420188.1:0-23085 GCA_009831015.1 Picea engelmannii
ATTCTTTGAATTAATCTTAAAGTTATAACAAGATATCCAACCGATGGTAATAATCCAATGCTCAGATCGATAGCATCCCAAAGGTATTTTACATAATATCATAGTTATCATGGAGACTATAGGGGTTTTAAATGCATCAAAATTTGAAAGGGGAGGTGGTTGACAAGGTAAAATCAGAACTTAAAAATCTCAAACACCCACCAAATAATACAATGGAATATTCTTCGTAACATCCTACAAGGATACCATACCTATTCAACCACTTCGTAATAGTATTATTTATATAGAAGTTTAGATAGGTAGGTCCATGAATTTCTCCCAAATCGGAAGGAATTGAAGGGAGTTGTTTCAGCCACAACAAATGGCTCTTCACTGGGAAGAACTAGTTATCTATACTCTTCGAATGTCCAAGATCACATTGGATTTTGAGAACTAAGTTTTTGAATAAGTGTGCCATCTTCCTTGTGTAATGGATTCCACATTAGCCAAATTTATTTCTAAAATATATTATCGGGTAATGAGAGCTTCAAGATTCCCTTCCATGTATTCTCTGTAGGTAAAAACATGGGGTTAATTAATCAAAATTGAACTTGCTTACAACATTTTTTTATGTATGACACCATATTGAGGACTTTGGTGATTGACGATAAGCTAGTGTTTGTTCCCCATCTCTCCTTTCCATGCATTGCTTCACCACGAGCGAGTTTTCATAGCCCAAAAAGCATTGCCTTTGTATCATATCAACATAGCCACGCTATCAGTGAGTGTCCATATCCCCGAAGAGTTTACTTGTACTTAACGCATAATTTAGTGCTTTCAACTTCCTTGTTGTTATTTATTCTTTATTCACTCTTATAGATTTATATATAATTGTTTCTCTTGCAAATAGAGTGTGAAGGAAGCGAGGTGATACGAGAGTTTCTTAGATATGCAGGCTTTGTCAAAATCTTATAGTCACCATGGGTCTACCTTTAAAATACATAGTAGGATTTGAATTTAATGTGAAGTAGATGGAGCTTAGAGATAATACTTGACATGAAATACATAGGTTCTTAACCTATTGCATGTAGGCTCCAAAACCTCAACATGAGAGTAACTTCATGACAAGGCACAGATCACAATTATGTTTACTTCTATATGATTGTTTCTCCAATGAAAACATGATAATTTTTTTAGGATTGAGAGATCTATTAATACCTTAGGCTTTATGATTTGACTTTCATACCCCTGTACTTCTTGACATATGAATTCAGAGAAGATTTTTCATTCCTGGGAAACTTTGAAACACATTTTCAGAGGAAAGTTAACTCTATTATGTGTATCAAATGGTCTCTTGCTAACAACACATATAACACGTCAGGAAAATTGAACATGAGGATATTATGGTTGTTAATTCAGAATCTAGTTAGAAGGCATAGAACATCCAAAGAAACTATACAATGGTATCAAAAAAGAAAAATAAACCAAAAAATTGAAATTAAAACAATCGCAAAAAGAAACTTAATATGCACATGAAGGCATCACCCAAAGTGGTTATGAAAAATATTTCTTGAGGATTTGGCCATTGACAGGGATTTCTTCAACCTCCCCTTCCAAGGTCTTAAGTTTGAAAGTTCCGGAACCCATTTTTTCATATATATGATATTTTCCAATCCATGACTATTGAAATTTAGTGTGCTTTCCTTTAAATTCATTGGCTTTATCCCACTTAAGAACTAGGTCTCCCACCTGAAAGTACTTGATCCTCATAGTAATTTTGTCCAACCAACATTTTACCAATTCCTTCTACTAATCTAGCTTCCTTTTGGCTTTCTCCCTTTCTTTTTCTAACTTGAGAAGAGTGTTTAACCTATGTTGCATGGCAGGGAAATTTTCCTTTTGAACATATTGGGCTAGTTGCAGAGAAGGTAAGAACATATGTGTAGGTAAGATAGCCTCTTTTCCATATACCAAGAAGAAAGAAGAGTTCCCTAGGGATGTCTTGGGTGTCACTCTGTCAACCCATAGAGCATTTGGTAAGGCTAGATGAGAGTTCATTTGATGGTCTATTATATTTCTTTTAAGGATCATAATTAGATTTTTGTTTGTAGACTCGGCTAGACCATTCCCCTAGGGATAATAATTTGCATCATATTTTAATTTGATATTATTTTCTAGGGCATATTCAGTTAGTTTAAATGAAGAAAAATACTTAGTGTTATTAAATACCAAATATTTAGGAACACCAAACCTAGTGACTATGTGTGTATCAAGGAAAGAGATTGCCTGGTTATCATTCACTACCTTGATGGGTATTGCTCCTATCCAATCTGTAAAGTAGTCATTTGCGGTCAGAATGTATTTATGAAGTTGGGATGAGTTGGAATTAATTTCCCCAATTATTTCTCTCTTCCAGTTGATCTTTGGCACACTTCACATTTTTTGGCATAAACATGTGCATATTTGAACATAGTAGGACAATATTATCCTTCCATGAGAAACTTGTGGGATGTGGTGTCTCCCCCAAAATTTCCTCCAGCAAGACCACCATGAAGTTCTTGCATAACCTTTTCAACAATGGTTTTCTCTAAGCACCTTAGTAGGACATCATCATAATTCTTTTTGAAAAGTATCTCATTAAACAAATGGTATTGGACAGATTGAATCCTAAGGGCTCTTATTTTCCTTGGCTCCAAGTATTGAGGTGAACTACCATGTGTGAGATAATATCTCAGTACATAATTCCAGGGGTCTGTATGGATAGGTATATAGTAAACTCCATCCTAAATTACAGCCCCTTCCTCATATAACTTTTCATTATCATCATGTGTCTCTTTTGATTCTGCTACAAGTTTGCGAAGTCCTTGACCTTTCACTTTTTTAGTGAGTTTGCAAAGTCCTTGAGCTTTCACTATTTTAGTAAGGGATTCACAATCTCGAAAAAACTAGGGACAAACCTTCTTACAAAATTGATTTTCCTAAGGAAAGATTGTGTTAGTAACATTTTTGTTCTAGCCTTTAAATAAGGGTTGGATGAATGTTATAAGGCCAAGATTGGAATAATTAGAGATAGAGAATAAGCTTATAGAGCCTATGGAAAGTCAAGAGTCAAATTATTACGAGGAAGATAGAAGAAAAAGGAAGAAAATCCACCATTGCATGCATAAGGCGAGATGTAAACACTCGGGTGCTTATTGGAGGTCTAAAAGGGGCTTCTAGCACCCGAAAAGAGGCTAAGTATTTTCCAGGGAGCTTATCATGAGACCGAACTGGATGCTAGCAAGGATTTGGGACCAGATCATATCGAGAAACTACAAGTGAGGGGGTGCAAAGTCAATGGTCGTCAGAGACCCCCTCGAGACCTAAATCTTGATCACTCTGATTGGGAACCTTCAATCAATGATCCATATCACATCTGGTGGTTGCATCAATGTGTCAGTAGAGCACTTGTCAAGGAAAATCAATAGCCACCATGTGTACATAAGAAATCCACCAAAGGCACAACATCACACATCAAAAATAGGTGACACGTATCCTGCTCCCCTTCCACAACAATACCATCGTGAGCCAACAAAATGTCACCACGTGTTCTAGATGACGTCAATGTGACACATTTTCCTTAGAAAATTTTTTCTTTAGACCGCAGCTAGATCAATGGATCCTAGTTCATTTCCCTTTCCATATCAACGATCATCGGAGTTCCCTCTCCATATTTTCTCTCGGGACACAGATCTTGATCACTTCGACGATAGATAGTCCAACTCTTATCTTTGATCTCTAGATCAATGGTCATCGGAGTCCCCTCATCAAAGTCTCCCTCATGACCTAACTCATGATTTATCTGGTGGGACACCTTCGATCAATGGTCCAGATCTGATCTTCGATCTCATAGCCTCATGACCAAGTGTCACGTCATCTCTCCAATGAAGCACTGTCAAGGCCAACCTGTGGTTTCCACATGGACATGTTGCACCCACCGGATGCATAGTTCAACCAACCAAAAATGAGTTACACATGTCACACCTGCCTTCCACATCAATGCCATAGTAGACCAATGAAAAGTCACTAGGTGTCAAGATGATGTCAGCATGATATTGTTTATTCCTTAGCTAATTTTCTCTGTTGATCAAGCTAGATCAATGGATCTCAGTTGCTTCCCAGATCCCAATCAACAATCCAAATCTATTTTCCATCCCTCAATCTCATCAGGCTACCGGCCCTTCGGAGTTCCCTTGTCAAAGTCGTGTTTGGATCCAACCCTTGAGCACTTCGATGGTGCACCTCTGATCGATGGTCCAGATTTCATCGTGCCATCAGTCATGCCCCCAAGATATAATTGGTCCATATCTTATCCTACCACTCCTATGGATTAACAAATCTCAATTGTTTTTAGTCCTGCTCTGATGGATGCACCTCCAATAAACGGTCACGATTGCTTACTGAGATATATATAACAGTTGTTGATTCTCACGACTTCTACCGTTTTGATTTTAAGCATCCAACCAAAAAGAAAATGATTGCAAGGACTCTCCAGAGATAGATCTTGAGGGATATTTTGGTTAGAAAATCTCCAACTACCCCACGATCTCAGCATAGTAGAAATCCAATAGGAAAAAGTAATCTTTATAGTTTTAACAAGGGGGAAACCATTCAAGAATCAAGAAGCAATAGACAGTTTCAAGAAGCTAAAAGTGGTTTCAAGAAACAGTTTATGGCATGAGCGAGAGGAATAAAATACAAAGAAGGTGCTCATTTCTAGGTTCGACACTTTGGGTAATTTAATATTTTCTTACAACTAGAGATGTTTGATCATAAACCTTGAGCACAGACATGTGGTAAATGGAGAAACAAACCAGTAATTCATCCCCTTATGTTATGTTTCAGTCTGTAATTATTTTGCTTCTAGTATATGTGTTATTGTAAAACATCTACTCCCATTTTTATTCTTTGGTAGCAAATCTGATTTATAAAAGCCTAGACAATCGACTTTGCACCATATTCAGTGTTTTTGTATGATGTCTAGTTATGACACATAAATGATTTCCTCTGAATGTGTGACCATTTTTTTCCATTCCTTGTTTGAGGCATGTTTTTAGTAATCTCTATACACATGTTAGAGTTGTTGAATTCTTAATTTCTCAGTATGTTGTTCTTTTTCCATAAGCTACAAGATTCATTTTCAGAACTACCCTATATGTTTTTTTTTCCCTCCAATTCACCATTTCATTCTCCTTTTAAAGCTTGATTGTATGAAACACTTGTAGACACATGCCTCTGAGAGTTGAGAGAATGTGTTGTCTAATCTAAGATTGTTCGAGGTCCTATAGTTTCAACAAAGAGAGAGAAGGAAAAACTTCCAAAACATTACACAATTACCTTACTATAAATTTGGGTTTAAGGCTCACCCTGATTCTTAGCCCATGGGGTGCCTCAACATCGTTCCAGTAAAAACCTCAAACATCCTGAGGGATAACATCCGAAATGGTGTCATTTTTTGGGATGTGAGTTGAAGAAATATTCCTTGGGAATACGAATTTGTAAGTTTTTAGCCTTGATGGTGAATAGGCCTCAGGCACTTGGTTGTTAATATTTCACCTAGAAACTCCACAGAAGGACAACATGGCTTCTTCTAGAAGAGACACCAGAAGCCACCCTGATCCCAATCAGGTTTCAGTATATTCAGATCCAAAAACAACTTGTGACCTAGAGGAATATCATAGAGCGCCAGATCTCTTCTTTCTCAGGTAAACTCAATCCATAAATATCTCCTTCTTCTATTCATCAAATTTTTGAATCTATATATTTAATTGATATTCCTGAAGATTCACTTTCTGCTTCAAAATTTCCTCCATAACCATTAATATATCTCCATAATTCTCCTTTGGAATTTAGACAAGAAATCAGTTATTCCTTCAGACCATTCTTGAAAACTCCTATTGTGCCTCTATCCTTTGAATCCCATAACATCATTTTAAAAAATCTCATGGTTGGCCTAGGTGGAGGAACACCTGGGGGAAATCAACCTCCTCCCCCACCACCTATAAATTTGTGGTTCACTGCCAAATTTTCCCCATTGAATCTGCCCCAAATTACCCATGACCTCCCTGAGAATTACATGAAATATTTGCCAAACTTTGATGGGGATAAAATTCACCAAGTTGACGATCATATGAGTTCTTTCCATGATTTTACAGATGACCCGTTTGTAGAGCATGATGATGTCTTCATGAGGCTATTTTTCCAAGATTTGGAGGGAGATGCTAGAAAATGGTTTAGAGAGTTGCCCATTGCTTCAATTGATAGTTGGTCAACTCTAGAAGTCACCTTTATGGGACAATGGGGTGAGAAAATGGATAGATTATATTACCTAAATGAATTTGCCTCACTCAAGAAAATGGCCAATGAAATCGTTGATAATTTCAATAGAAGGTTCAATAAGCTCTATAACAAGATCCCTAGAGTCACAACCAACAACCAACAACCAAAGTCACATATGCTAGGGAATTTGATGTTGATTTATCATGGTGTTGAGGGAAATAAGATCCCAAACCATTCTTGTGATGCAAGAAGATGCAATAGACATAGAATGAAACATGATTGCATTAAGTAAAATGAAGCAAAAACAAGATCAGACAAAGAAGAAAAAAAACAGAGAAGACTGTGGTGCAAACTCCCAAGACTCAAATATGGATGAAATGTCTAGACTGATCAGGAAATTGACAAACAAAAGGTCAAGATTTGAGATAAAGCATAACAATACAAACAGAACCCCCCAAAAGGGAGGCATAATGAATCCTAATCCTAATCAGTTCAAAAGACCTCATAATCAAAAACTCATGTGAAGCGAGAGAAGAAATGAAGAACAACCCATCCAGCCCCCTGTACAAACCAACAATGATAACAATCATGTTGAAGATGTAGTGTATGAGGAATATGTTGAATACAAAGAGGAAATACACCTGCTCCAAGATGAGAATGATGTCATGCATCTAACTCAAAATGACTATGAAGAGTTTCTAAATATTAGGAAATTGGGTGCCGAGAAATCAACCCAACGAAGGAGATTTATCTTGCAAACAATGAACCTTGAGATAAGAAAGCTAGTCCAAATCAGTCCAAAGAATATAGAGCTAAATAAGTCTTATACATCCCTAAGGTAAATGAGGTTTTAGAGCATGTGAAAAAAGAAAAAGAAACTAAAGATATTGAGGAATTAGTTTCACCTTTCAATATTGAACGCGAGCTGTTCAAAATTAAGATTCCTATACCTTTGGTGGAGCTGGATAAGAACCCCTCATACCATAAACAAATTGATAAATTCATGTAGTGGAAGAGATCAACAAGTCTTCCTGACACTTTGAATGTACAATATGAATGCCCCACAATAGTTTTTGGCCCTCACATTGATGACAAAGAGGAATCTGTGGCACATTTCTATGTAACCGTAAGTATTCATGATAAGATGTTGCATAATTGTATGTTAGATTATGGTGCATCACACAACCTTATGCCCAAAATATTCATGGAAAATTTGGGGTTGGATATCACTAGGGCATATCATGACCTCTATTGTTTTGATGCTAGAAAATTGAAATATTATGGGATGATCAAGGACAAGGTTGTCACCATGTCTCAGTTTCTTGTTAAAAGCATTATGATGGAAGTGGTGGTGGTTGATGTACCAGATAATTATGGCATGTTGTTGTCCAGAACATGGGCATGAAAATTGGGAGGCACTATGCATATGGATATGACTTATTCCATTGTACCAATTTTCAGAGGAGAGATCAGAAGGTTGTACCAATAGACAAAGTTTGCTTATGTGTTTAGTGACCAGAACAACCATGTGAATCATCCCATATAGTTATTGATGAATATTTGGGTTGTTGTATCCTATATGTAAATGAAGAGTACAACGAAACATGAATACTTGCAGATCCTCTCGAGAGTCTTGTTGAAGAAATACCAATTATATGGAAAATATTTTTAGATGGGGTATACTCAAAAGAAGGGGTCGGGGCTGGTGTGGTGCTCATCTCCCCCACCAAAAAAGAGATACATTTTTCATACAAGCTAGAGGTTGAAGCCACAAATAATGTATTTGAAAATGAAGCCTTGATCTTAGGTTTGGAGGCAGCGTGGAATATGAAAATTACCAAGTTGGTAGTATTTGGATATTCAGAGCTAGTCATGCAACAGGTAAAAGGTTCCTACCATACAAGGCATCCATGAATGAGGGCATACAAAAATCAGGTATGGAATATGATTGATAATTTTTATGAATCGTTCAATATTTATATTGTTTTAAGAGAATTTAATCAACCAATTGATTCCTTAGCAGAAGCAGCCAGTACCTTTAAAGTACCAACCACCCCTCAAGTTAAATATAATATTGAGATGAGATACATGCCATCCATCCTTGAAAATGTCAAGTACTGGAAAGTTTTCGAAGATGATCAACAGATTAAAATATTCATGTAAGTGATATATGAGTTTGCTAATACTCATATGGATTCAAAGGATGAAGAAGATATGGAAAGGGAGATTGGGGATGAAGCTGAAGAGATCCCTGAATTTAGAAATTACATGGTTGAGCATAAAGTCTTGAAGCTAAAGAATTATTTCATTCCCAAAGGACTGGTGCCTTTAGAACAGTTGTTTGATAGAAATGATGTACTTGTAAAACCAGTTGTCCTTCCCAAGGATGATAGCATTGAGGAATATAATATTGGGACAGAAAAGGATCCCAAATATATTAAATTGTCCAAAAATATCCATGCTGATCATAGAGAAGAATATTTGCAGTTGTTCAAAGAGTACATGGATGTATTTGCATGGATATACGAGGACTTAAAAAATTATGATACCAATATCATCCAACATTTAATACCCCTCAAACCTAGTACTAAACCTTTCAAGAAGAAACTCAGGAAAGTTAATCCTTTTATTTTTCCTACCATTGAGAAAGACATGAGGAAATTATTAGATTCCCATATTATTATTCCCCTAAGGTACTCTGAATGGGTAGCTAATTTATTTCTAGTGAGAAAAAAGGGTGGGGAAATAAGGCTATGTGTAGACTTCATGAACTTGAATAAATTCTCATTGAAAGATAACTATCCCCTACCCAAGATGGATCATATACTACATAAAGTGGTGGGGGAAAACATGATATCCATGATGGATGGTTTTTCAGGATATAACCAAGTGGAAATGCACCTAGATGAAAGGGAAAAGACAACACTCTCCACACCATGGGGAACTTTCATGTATGAAAAAATGCCTTTTGGTCTGATAAATGCAAGAGAAACTTCTCAGAGAGCTATGGACATTGCTTTTGTGGGTGAGAGAGATAAATTCATGTTTATATATCTTGATGACATGACTGTATTTTCTCAGACGGATGAACATCACATCAAGCATTTACGACGAACCTTTAAGAAGTGTAGGAAATTTGGATTTTACTTGAACCCCAAAAAGTCTTATTTTGCTATGGAGGAAGAAAATATTCTTGGCCATATAATATCCAAAGAAGGAATGAAAATAGATTCTGAAAGGGTGGAGTCAATCAAACAAATCAGTCTTCCTAGAAACAAGAAAGAAGTACAAGTTTTCCTAGGGAGGATAATTTTTTTGAGAAGATTTGTTTCCAATTTTGCTGAAATGGTGAAGCACATTACCACATGTTGAAAAAGGACCATGAATTCAAGTGGATAGATTAAGGTAAGGAATCCTTTCAACATATCAAAGATTCCCTAAGAATGTCTCCAGTTCTAATCAACCCAAATTATGATAAGTATTTCCTCATCTTCTCTTTTGCATTGGCACATACTATAATTGTTGTGTTGTTGCAGAAAAATGAAGAAAATCAAGAGCAACCCATAGCCTTTTTCAGCAAGGCCTTAAGGGATGTTGAGCTGAAGTATATTAACATGGAAAAACAAGCTTATGCATTGGTCAAAGCATTGAAAGTGTTCATAGGTTATATACTACACTCTAAGATATTGGCTTATGTACACACCAGTATTATAAAGGACATTCTCACACGTCATGATAGTGAGGGAAGAAAGGGTAAATGGATTGCTAAAATCTAGCAGTATGATGTGGAGATCAATCCCACAAATTTGGTAGAAGGAAAAGGACTAGCAAAACTATTGGTTGAGTCCAATTGCAGAGTTTTAGACTTGAATGCAATATCAACAAACATCATAGAATCAAAGTTTGAACAGAATGAAACACAAGAACCATCCTTTAAGGTAAATTCTTTTACTTGCAAAGTTTCAGCTACTCACCAACATGGGATAAATCCAAGGCTAGGTCTATCAAACTTAAGGCTGTGAAGTATTGCATTTTGGGGGAAAATCTATTTTGGAAAGACCCGGGGAGAATCCTACTAAATTGCCTCAACGAAGAAGAAATTAAAGGCATTGCCACTGAGTTTCATAGGGGTGTATGTGGAGGTCAACATGCTTGGAGAGACACTGTGTATACGATCCTCAGGGATAGTTATTATTGGCCCTCTTAGTTTTTTGATGTAAATTACATGGTTAGATCGTGTGTAGAATGTCAAATGTTTGCAGGAAAGAAAAATTTGTTTCCCCTCCCACTGAGACCAATCAAAGTTGAGACACCTTTTCATCAATGGGGATTGGATTTCATCATTGAAATTAACCCAAACTTAAGTGGACAACATAAATGGATTTTGACAGCCACAGATTATTTCACAAAATGGGTAGAGGCCATACCTACCAAGACATGCAATGATACAGTCATTATAAAGTTATTAAAGGAAAATATCTTGGCCATATTTGGCTACCCAAGAAAGATCATCACTAATAATGCTTAGGCATTTAAATTTTCCAAATTGGTTAAGTTTTTATAGGACTATAACATAGATTCGGGGCATTGTACTACTTACTATCCATAGGGAAATGGTTTGGTTGAATCATATAATAAGAACCTCATCAATATTATCAAGAAAGTGTTGTCCCAAAAAAAGAAGGCATGAGATTCTCACCTGAAATATGTTGTCTAGGCCGACAGAGTCAGCATCAAGAGGGCCATTGGAACTTCCCCTTTTCAGCTGGTATATGGATTGGAAGCCATTTTCCCCATCCAACTCATCCTTCATGTGATGAACCTACTGCAAGATGAGGAGGGAAAACCAGATGACATGTAAAGAAGAATTAACCAGTTGATTGAAGTCCAACTAGTGAGAGAGAAAGTTCACATAAAGTCTCAGGTCTATCAAGTAAGAGTGAAAGAAATATTTGAAAAACTAATCAAGGAAAGAAATTTCATAACAGGAGATCTAGTCCTAAAATGGGATGCCCAAAGGGAAGCATGGAAAATTTGACAACCTTTGTCTTAGACCCTTCCAAGTTGTTGCAGTGCAAGGTAACAACACATGTGAATTAGCCCAGCTGGATGGAAAAAAATTGGGACTCCTGTGAATGGGAGGTTCCTCAAACATTTCTTGCGGTACTGGTCACCGCAGATACTTACCCTGTACATAATAAATCCTTTGTATTTTTGTTCATGAATTTTTAAATTTTACTTTATTCACCATTCATTCCTTCAACAAGTACATAGGGTTCTAATGTTTGTAAGATGTTTAGAATTTTTGTGTCACATATTAGATCGGTTTTCAGGTATCAAAGAGATGTATCATTTTGGGCAAACTCCATAATCCAATAGAAGAAGGAACTTGGTCAAAAGTTCTAAGTAGACCACAGGGGCATGTTGTCCCCGCTGGAGTCGAATGTTAGTAACATTTTTGTTCTATCCTTTAAATAAAGGTTGGATGAAAGTTATAAGGTCGAGATTGGACGAATTAGAAATAGAGAATAATCTTATCGAGCCTATGGACAGTCAAGAGTCAAATTATTCTAAGGCGGATAGAAGAAAAAGGAAAACAATCCATGCCCTGGCATGCATAAGGTGATATTTAAACACTCGGGTTCTTATTGGAGATCCAAAAGGGGTTTATTGCACCCGAAAAGAGGATAAGTCATTTGCCAGAGAGCTTATCATGAGACCATAGTTCAAGAACCGAGTGCTAGCAAGGATTCAGGACTTGATCAGATCAGATGACTACAAGTGAGCGGGTGCAAAGTCAACGAACATGAGAGTCCCCCTCGAGACCTAACTATTTATCGTTACAATTGGGCACCTTTTCTCAATAGTCCAGATCTCATCTGGTGGTCATGTCAACATGTCAACAGAGTGCCTGTAAGGGAAAATCAGTAGCTTCCATGTGTACAGAAGAAATCCACCAAAGGTAGAACATCATGCATTGAAAATAGGTGACACGTGTCCTATTCCCCTACCACATCAGTACCATTGTGAGCCAATAAAAATTCACCATGTGTTCTAGATGACGTCATTGTGACACATTTGTCATATCCAAAGTTTGCTTTCGGCCGTAGCCATATCAATGGCTCCTAATTTATTTACATTTCTATATCAACGGTCATCATAGTTCCCTCGCAAGAGTTCCTCTCAAGACCCATATCTTGATAACTCTAATGGAAACCTCTGTTAGATAGTCTAGATCTGATATTTTATCTCCAAATCAATGGTCATTAGAATCTCCCTCATGACCTAAATCCTGATCGCTCTGATGGGGCACCTCCGATCAATGGTCCAGATATGATATTCAATCTCACAGCCTCCCAGTCAGGCATCACATTATCCCACTAATGAAGCACTATTAGGGACAACCAGTGGCCACCAAGTGGACATGTGGAATCCACCGGATTCACAGGTCAACACACCAAAAAGGGTGACATGTGTCAAGCCTGCCTACCACATTAGTGCCATAGTGGACCAATGAAAAGTCACCACATGTCAAGATAACATAATCATGATATTTTTCATGCCTTAGCCAATTTGTGCTCTTGGTATAGTCAAATAAATGGCTCTCAGTTGCTTCCCAGATCTCTATCAACATTCCAGATCTATTTTTTGACCCTCAAACTCATTAGGCTACCAACCCTTCAGAGTTCCCTCGTTGGAGTCATGTTTGGATCCAAGACTTAAGAGCTCTGATGGTGCACCTCTGATTGACACTCTAGATTTCGGCATGCCAACAGTCATGTCCCCAAGATATCAATGATCTAGATCTTATCCCCCCACTCCTATGGATTAATGACTCTCAATTTTTTTTAGTCTTGTTCGGATGGATGCACCTCCAATCAATGATCACGATCGCTTACTAAGATAGATCCGACGATTGATGAGTCTCGTGACTTCTGTGGTTTGATTTCAAGCATCCATCCAAAAGGAAAATGATTGCAGGGACTCTCCATGGATAGAGCTAGAGGGATATTTTGGTTAGCAAATCTCCAACTACACGACGATCTTTGCATAGCAGAAATCCAACAGTAAAAAGTATTTTTTACACTTTTAACAAGGGGGAAACCATTCAAGAATCAAGAAGCAGTAGACAGTTTCAAAAAGATGAAATTGGTTTTAAGAAGAATTTTAGGGAATGAGCGAGAGGAATAAAAGACAAAGAAGATGCTCATTTCTAGGTTCGACACTTTGGGGAATTTAAGAGTTGATTACAACCAGAGTTGTTTGATCAGAAACCTTGAGCACAAACATGTGGTAAATGCAACAGGAAACTCGAGATTCATTCCCTACCTTATGTTTCAGTCTGTAATTATTTTTGTTATAGTATATGTGTTCTTTTAAATCATCTACTCCCATTTTATTCTTTGGTGGAATATCTAATTTATAAAATCTTAGACAGTCGACTTTGCACCATATTCAGTGTTATTGTATGATGTTTATTTATGACACGAAAGTGATTTCCTCTTAATGTATGACCATTTCTTGTCATTCATTTTTTGAAGAATGTTTTTAGTGATATGTATACGACTATTAGAGTTGTTGAATTCTTAATTTCTCAGTACGTTGTTCTTTTTCCATAAGCTATAGGATTCATTTTTAGCAGTTCCCTGTATGTTTATTTTGTTGTTCCTTTTATTCACCATTTCATTCTCCTTTTAAATCTTGATTGTCTGAAACATTCATAGACACATGCCTTTGAGAGTTGAGATCATGCACTATCTAAGATGATATTGTTCGAGGTCCTATAGTTTTGAGAAAGAGAGAGAGGGAAAAGATTCCCAAACATTACACAATTACCGTACTATAAATTTGGCTTTAAGGCTCACCCTGAGTCTTATCCTCTAGGATGTCTTGGCATTGTTCCAATAACATCCTGGAACATCTTGAGGGATAATAGATTACATAGATTTTTTTTTGTGGGGGTAAGGAATTTTAGACATAAGTTATGTTCTTCTAGGTTCTATCATTATTCAATCTTTAGAAACCACAAATCCTAGGAGCTTTCCTTGATTTACCACAAATATTGATTTCTTGGGATTCAAAGAAACTCCATACCTTCTACATCTGTTAAAAATATGTCATAATTCGTAGAAATGGTCGTTCTTGTCTTTAGAAAAAATTGTGAAATCATCAAGATAAACTGCCACATTTTTCCAATCAGTCCCATGAAGGCCACATCCATGGCTCTCTGAAAAGTTGTTCCTACATTGATCAATTCTAAAGGCATCTTTTCGTAGGCATAAGTTCCCCATTTTTTCTTGAATGCAATCTTTAATTGGTCATCGTGGGCAACTAGGGCCCAATTATATCCTGAGAAACCATCCAGGAGAGATAGCATATTAGAGCCAGAAACACATTGCATAATTTGCTCCAAAGGAGGTACATGATAGCTGTCTTTCTTCGAGGCCCCATTTGAATTTCTACAGTAAACACATAATCTAGTTTCTCCTTTTTCTTCTTGACAGGTACTAAATTGGAAATCCATTATGTATGTCTAATGAGAAAAATGATCTTGGAAGCCAGTAGTTCATCGAGTTCTTCCTTCACCAGAGGTTCTAGATTAGAATGCATTTTCCTTAACATTTGTTGAAAAGGCTTGTTGTTGTGCTTCATTGGTATGATGTGTTGAGTGATATTTGTATCAAATGTCTTCAAGTCATCATACATATAAGAAAAAATGTCCTTGTATTCTTTGAATAATTTTATGAAGGCTTGTTTTTCAGTTGGGGAGCAATTTGTACCTAGATTAATAGTTTGAGGGTTATCATTACTTCCCAGATTGATCACCTCATAATGCATCGATGATCTATTTTTTTTTTTAATTTGTGACCCTTTTAAACTTATCATGTAAGTCATATAGCTTCTCTAACATGACCACTAGCTTCTCATACCTCTTGCTGGTAATGTTTGATATGATTAGAAATGCAGTGGATAGTATTACGTACCTGTCTTATTACTATTTTCGAAAAAACATAAACCTTAAACATTCTAACTTTCAAATCAACCACTTTTCTCAATCCTTGTATCAGATCTTCGTATTCAACAATATTATTGGTGCACTATAATTCAAGTCTACATGTTATTAAAATCCTTTTACCTTTAGGGTATTTAAGAATGCATCCAACACCTGCACCTTCATTAGACTTGGATCCATCAAAGAAAAAGGTCCACATGTCCAGAGTTATATTCGATTTCTCCTATGGTTATGAGTTAGCTTTAACATCCAAATTAATCTTGTCAGTGAGATGAGTATTTACATCAAGGTTAATCTGTACATCAAAGTTATCATTTGGTCTACTTAATATATTACAATCAGGCTCAAAAATCTAAGTGAAATGAAGGATTTCAAATTGTGTGTTTGATTTCACATTAGGTGATGTTTCAATAGTGAAATATCCAAACAAAGTATTCAAGCCGTAATTCCCCAAAATTCAGTGATTAAACAAAATTGGCCCATTTGCTTCATTGAGGTTTGTAATCATTCAGTCATCCTTTTTTTGCAGATTAATAATGTGGCACTCAACTCACACAATGACACTAAGTTGGCCCCTATAAATGCACTGATGGATGAAACATTCTCCAAAGCATTAACCTTAGGATCTGTAACTAATTTCCATACAATCATCCTATCAGAAGACTCATTGTTGAGGGATGTTTCAACTCATTTTATCTTATTGGACCTCTTCTCAATTCCTTTTATAAAATTGATGTAGTAATATTCTCCCACAACCACCACATCTTCCAATTCTAATAATTGGGATGAGTAAGAAAAAAATCATGGAATTGACTTCAAGGGTGTGCAAGCATGAATGGGTATGTTTACTATGGTGGCACTTAGGATTTCCCCATTGTTCCTTGCCTTGTCCATCTAATTTTTCTTCTTCCTTTCTTCCTCTTCATGGTATTCTTCCCTTTTCTTTCTTTCTTCTTCAACTTTCCTTTTTTATTCTACTTCTGCAACTCTTTTATTTTCTTCCTCTTCTTCCCTTTTCTTTGTTTCTTCTTCAGCCTTCTCCTTCTATTTGGCCTCTGCATATTTTATTTTCTTTTCCTCTTCAACTTCTACTTTTTTATTTTGTTCAACTTCATATTTTTTCCTTTTCTTCAAGCTCAACTTTCTTCTTGTTTTCTTCAACATCCTTTTTAGTTGCTTCTTCCTTTTTTTGTTGCTCTTTTTTTTTGAATTTTTATTTAGCCTCTAAGGCCTTGGTATATGTCTCCTTTGCCTTTCTAGCTTCAATCTCCTTCTCCTCTTACTTTTCTTTATCTTTGGCCAAAAGTAATATAAATTTATCTTTGGATATTTTCCTTTTCTCTTCCTCTTCCTTGTGCAATTTTTATTTCTCTGGTTCATATGGAAATATGTATAATACTTCTTCAAATAAAAAGGTTCATTTGAAAACTTCTTATGCAAAATTCATATCATGAGACACGGGGTGTACCAACCCCACTGATTTGACATGGTCTTTGAAAATCCCTTTCGAATCATGCCCCCTGGGTTCCCCTGTGCATAGACAAATTGATTGCAAGGATGTAGCTTCTTTCCAGGTATGAGGACCATTTGTCAAAGTGAATATTCCTACATTTATTGGGAACCTAATCCATAGTTTTTTTATGCTTGCTGAAAAAAAGGATGTTATTCCTTCGTACACAGTATGATATGCAATTTCTATAGCTAGCAATTTGTTAGGGACATATTTCGGTAGGAGATATGGGGCTTGTGTACATCCATAAATCCTGACATATGTGTAATATTGCCCTGTGTACCAATCATCAATATACTTCAAGGATGTTATGGTTCCTTGAGATATTATATGGGGTGGGTGGTTGGATCGTATGATAAACAATGGAACCAAAAAAAACTCACAAATATCATTAAAATATTTATTATAACTTATATCCCATAACTCTAAGCATTATACACGTACATATGTCAAACTAGGATTCGACTCCCATCCCAAAGAAGGAAAATGTATTGAGGAAAAAATAACATCAATTAGGTAGGAAGAAATGTAAAAACTTGGCTTCTTCAAACCTAAATCTTCTTAGGAATTATTGAATATGTTGAATGTGATTATTTGAGCCCAGTTGAAGACATTCCCTACCTTGGTCACACAATAATCCATTGATGTCCATTCCATATAAAAATGTGTGTTGGTCTCTTCACCATACAATTTGCATATCATGGCTACCAATAATAGATATGGTTTCTTTAGATACTATATTGGGACTAATTGGTCGTCTTTATTGACTATATATATATATATATATCTTCTCCCCACCGATCCTCCACTAGATCATCAAATTATGGGTGGTCTTTCCCAATTTTTTTTAGGAATGACTTGTTCAGGGACATGTCAGATTTTGGGTTGTGGTATTTGATGTGGATGTCATTTGTACTTAGAGAAGCTATAGGAACTCTAAATTCATTCACCATAGTGGTTGTGTTAGCATATAGATCAGTGAAAACCCACCTCATGACATCGTTGTATGGAAAAAGAATTGGGAGAGCATTTATGGCATATATCTCGCTCTTCTTGATGTTGTTATAAACTACTATGTCATCGTCTTCTGCAGGAAAATCTTCAGTGTTAAATATTTTGTGTATATCATCTCATATCGGGAAATGCTCCATTTTATTGAAGCAATTTGTGTCGGAGAGAAACATGTCATTTGGGTTTATGGTAGGTGCAGGTACAATTTCCAGGGGAGCTTTTCCTCTTCTTGTTTGTGGTCGCAACATCTTGTTACCTTAATTTTCTGCAACATATGAGATCGCAATAATTTTATCAGAATGTTAAGACAAAAATAAAACAACCCTTGAACAAATTATATACATACAGAATGGTTTCACTATTTCAAAATGTATATCTAAGTTAGCTTGATAATTTAATTTGCAGATCTTCTTTTGCACTTTGAAATTTTGAATAATGCGTAAAAAGAGTTTCAATTTAGGTTTTAATTGTTTCAAATTTTACCGAATCACTCTGCAATTAATATGAATGTAATACAACCTATAGAAGACAGTAAAAATATAGCACCATTAATGTTTTCAGAAGGAATCTTCTCAGGCTCATGTTGTCAAGTCAACATTTTTGGAATAATGTTGTGTCGAAGATGACTCACTGAAAGGGGCCTTTCCGATAGTGATTTTTGGGATGACTCATCGAAATGGAGCTATCAGAAGGTATACTTTGGGAGGATTACTTCCGATAGTGCTATTAGGGATGACTCATCGGAAGGTATACTTCAAGAGGAGTACTTTTGATAGTGTTGTCGAGAAGTATTTAATGGGATCATGCTATCAAGAAGGGGTTCTCAAAATATGTCAAGGTGATTATACTTTTTTATGAAGATTCTCTAAGGAATATTCATGATTATGTATTGGGAATTGTGTCGAAACATTTTTAATAAAAGTGGAAGGTATAAGCATTTGTATTCGAATAAATTTTATTATAAACACTTGTTAAATCAACAGTTTTAAAAGTTAAGTATGTGAGGAAAATAGATCAATCCTTATTATCCTTTGATTAATTATTTAAAGTGATTTTTTTTGGAATGAGTCTTTAGAAGAGAGCTATCAAAAGATATTATACACCATCTTAGATAAGAAAAACCCAAGGAATCATTTATGAATGACTATCGTTTTTTACCTCGGGAAAAGTCATAATCAAATATGATAATAATAATGCACATTATAGTTAATTGAAGGAATTTGGCACAAAATCTTATCATATTATAAGAACATACCTTTTGATATAAATTCTTCAAGAAGCAAAAGGATAGGGTTATAGTTAATTAATATTCATGGTAATCTCATCGAGAGAAGACCACTAAGAACCCCTCGTTAGGAAGGAACATGCTCATGGGAGAGTTTGATAGACGAGAGCCTGAAACGACGTATCTGATAGGCCATTGGGCTCGAGTTTTCAGAAGGGAGGTGTAATCCCATAGGTTGAACCCCAATTGTAAATGTACATATGTTTTATAGGTTGGTGATCTGAGATGTTTTGGGCCAGAGTGCCTTTGTATAGATTTTTTGTGGCCAAAGTGCCTATGTGATTTAGGAAAAGGAGCCTATGAGTTTAAAGGCCAATGAGCCTAACAAATGTAATATCTAATCACACTCGGATATATTAATAAACTAAATCACTGCTACAAACTGAGTCATATGAAAGAGTATGGGGGGCTAAGACTCTGTGAGAGGGAAAGGGGGCTAGGAATTAAGAGAAAAAGGGGCTTAAGCCAAATAATAAAATAATAGTATTCCTAAGTCCTGAGTCATATGATATTTTTTTACCTTAATTTCCTAAGTGGAGGTACGAATCACCAAGTGGAGTAAAATCTAGTTCATAGAATGAAAAGTGTCAACATAGGAACATGCATATATAATGTCGGTAACTTTGTGTAATTTTTGAAATTCATCAACTCATTCATTCCATTTTATCATCCATACCATTGCTTGGAGAGTGGAAGTTGTGACTATGATTGTTACCTAGTAAATCCTTGGCAATTTTGGTTGAAGAAGCAGGTTGTCAGGCCTATGGAGCATTGTCTTTGGGTGAGATAATTGTTGGCAATAAGTTTCCCTTTGTGTTGGCCTAGTGGATGTTGAAATCTCTAAGAGCAACCTTGTGTTCCAAGGGCCAAAAAACTCTGTGATTTGTATTTATGATGGAACGAAATGAAACACATAAATAGGAAAGAAAAAAAAGATACAGTAATACTCAATTTCTATTAAAGAATGAAATATGTAAAGATTGCACAATAAAATACATAATGGAATGAACTTTCTATAATGGTGGCATCTTATATCTGAGAAGAGATGTGATGGCTATGTGCATTTGCAAGAGTATGATTACAATTATGCTAAAAGAGGCCTTTCAACATAAAGCATCAATGAGAAAACCCTAAACATCCAAAACCCTAATCACAGAAGATGAAACACAAAAAGGTTTGTGGGCCTCGATATGGTAAGTTGATACGTTAATTCCATGGGGGCACAACTTTTTCATATGATATTTGTTTGGGATGCTCGATACCCTGTTGAAAATTTCTAGTCGAGGTGTACACATTCTACTCGTCCTAGCATCTATCTTCAACCACATGCTAGATACTGTCAAGCCAAAAAAAATGTCGTTTAGGGCATCAAAATGCCCCGGAAGTTTGGGACCTGAAAAACCATAGAAAAAATGCCAAGATGGAAAATGTATTTTGAGCCAGTGGAATAGGTGGGGAACCATATATGTCCACCTAGATCAGTCCTCCCCTATTTAGAATAAATGGTCTCCATGGTGTTGAGTTCCCCCATCAAATGGGGAAACTTCTGCCGAAATTGATACTCGATGAGCCACTTGCCTTGGTGCAGTAGCTATCATGCTTTGAAAAATCGATAGAGTTGGATCTTCTATTGGTGGGTTCCCTTAATCCATATGTCCATGATTCAATCAATGGTTTCCTATTTCATATAGTCAAGGTTGATATCTATATGTTTTAGTTTCTCTGCCACTTCTTATGTGTCCAGTAGTGGTGGAGAATATGGTCAAAGGAGGTCCACATTGAATATTGGGTGCAATCCAAGGAAGGGAGGAATACTTAACCCAAAATCATTGTCACCCAAAACATTGGTGATGGTGTAAGGTCCATAACAAAGTGGATACAACTCCCTATGGGGTCATATAAAGAACTATTTCTACAAATGCAACCAAACCTTCTCTCCCACTTGAAACGTCTGGGGAACTCAATGTTGATCATGGCTCTACTTGTACTTAGCATTGGATTTTTGAAAAATATCATGGAACCGTTGGCAGATGTGTTGAATATATTCAATTAATTTGGTGGATTTTTTAGCCTCAGAATGAGCATGGGAAGATTCTTCCTATGTGGATGCAAGGGGTAGTGCTACATCAATGGGGTCCAATGGTTGAAATCCTAGGCCCACTTGAAAAGGCTTGTGGTCGATCGAGTTATGAAGGGCTCTATTTTAGCTATGTTGGACATAAGGAAGGATTTCATCCCATGTACATGTTGGAAATACTAAGACAACTGAGAGGGGGGGTGAATCAGTTGTCACTGTGCTTAAACAATTTTATGCCTATTGAAATATTATTAATGTTCTCCAAGTGATCATCAAGATTATGCAAGTCATGAAAAATAGAAATAATAAACATCAATCACACATATGATATACAGAGAGACATATATTCATGAGGAAACCCATAAAAGGAGAAAACATCTTCTTCTTAGAATGATAGGCAGTCTTTTAAGTTTTGTACATCATCAATCTTTGAGCACCAACTCAAAATGAGGCTATAACCTCTTCTTTAACAAGCTGCAACTTGTAGAGAGAACCAACCCTCTAGTTTCTCTAGCACCCACTAGAAGGAAGCACCAACTTCCTGAGTGTTTCAGCACCAACTTCCAGTCACACAGGCACCAACCTGTATAGCAGAGAACAATGGTTCTCCCTTGCACCACCCTACCACCCTGGTTTTTCTGGCTGCAACTAGATGGGAGCTACAACTCCCTATGTTCAAGCACCCACTTGAAACTCTGAGGACAACAGTCCTCCCTAGCACCACCCTACCACCCTAAGATATAAATCTTTGCTTGTTTAAATTTATTACAGTGATACAGTATTTATCAATGGTTTACCAGTCTCATCATTGTTCTGCTACACTGCTCTACTCTGCCTGCATCAGTGTATTCCTACTCGCATATTCTTGCGCTTAAGTTCTCGTACAATCTGTTGTTTTCACCATTTCTGCTCTGTCCAGCTTATGTTCTTCATCTCTGCATTTTATCCCTTAGTTCATGCTGTAAAAATTCATATCTTACAGTTCGACTAATTTTTACAGAGAAACATCAACCTCTCTTTGTCACATCATTTTTCTTTTATCCCTACTCTCATCATCCATTACACTCTGCATCTCCAATGCTCAAGTCGAGAATTTCAAAGAAATGCTCAGGAACAATGATTCAGTTAGTGTAACTGAATTGTAACTGATCAAGAAATCACGAGATGAAATGACAACCCTTTGATCAGATTCAGTTTCATCAACGCCATCGAACTATACACGCTGATGCTTTTTGACTTTTCAATGCGTAACCTCCAATGTGGAGCCTAGCAGTGCTAGATCCTTCCTCAATCTTCCGCTAATGTGACCTTGGGCAATGCTCTCATGTGACCACATGATTGCGGACGTGACCAAAGGTGCTTTCAGGGAAATCCGCTTTTCGCCCTGCAATTCACTACATAGCTCCACGTTTTCCTTTGGCGATACCATGGTTTTGATTGCGTCCTGCTTGCGAAAAATTAAGACCCGAGCATATTCTGACCCCGCAATGCGACGGGGATGTCAATCTCATGATCTTAACGGTGATCTTGAACTGATGGTTCAGATCTGTCCTTTCAATTTCTGCGGATCAAATCTAACCTTCCTAAATCAACGACTGTGATTTACTTAGTGATCCGGTTTTCAGGAGTTTCAAATCTCAAACCCTTCTTTTCTCCATATGCCAATCTTCCAGAGTCGATGATCTGTAGACAACTGTCCTTCTCAATCGATGAATTTGCCTCTACTTCAGTAATTTGACCTTTCAACCAGATCAACATTTCTGCGGCCCCTTTCTCGATCAACGGTCGAGATCTCCTTCGAGTCTCCGGGCTTCTGAAATCTCAAGTCTCAAACTTTACTTCCACTCAAAGTATGTAGATTACTGCCATGTGTCCTTGCTGACGTGGTTTAC
>WSFP011420189.1:0-23085 GCA_009831015.1 Picea engelmannii
TAAATTAATGTAGTAGAGTTCACCTAATTGAACTAACTTCCATGGCTTCTTCATGCCTACTAAGAATCTTCCAAGCTTCCCTCCACTTGAGAATTTCCATTTCTACCTCAAAGAAATCCTTCACAAAACTTCTAATGGAATTAGACCAAACAACCCCCATATAGCTAATTCCAATTCCTATCTTAACCCATAGACAACTAATTCCAATTCCATTTTTTTTGAAAAATAGAAACTGAGAAGAATATATTGGAAAAACAAGACATAAACATTGAATGAAACAAAAATAGGGGAAAGTAACCAGATAACCTGAGGTTTAATGATTGCTCCAAGGAAAGTGTTATCATGGAAATCAGATCACATCCTAATATCGCCACCCTTAAACACCTTTCAATGCCACTGAACCTACAAAACCCATGCTTGAAACCACCTTGCCACCTTAAAACTTGGTTCACTTCCCTTCCAGAAATTCCATATAAGAGCGATTGATGTCGGGATACACATGCAATATTGAATACTACCACACTTCTCTAGACCCCTCCAATGTGTGAATGGTGATCACCACCTATCGAATTTCCCTTAACGTGTCTAGTAGCTACCTTGCATCCAATTGAGGTGGTTTATTTTTACATCTTAATATTCATTAAGGTACGAGGTTAATGATACTCACCCCATTTTTTATCAAAACGTTTACACTAAGGTGTGAGGTTACCTTGTCCCAATGGTCATCCTTATAATTGAGATCCCTCTTTATATAAAAGAATGATATCCTGTTGAAATTGGAGGTCGTTATTTTGATCCTAGAGATAAGGGAATACAAGGAATTTCTCCTTGGTTCTATGTGGGTTACCATGGCTCTTACAATTAGCATCGAGTGCCCCAGTACCACTAGGTGGTTAATCCTTGATTCCTTCACAATACATGGGCCCATGCATAATGGATAGGCCTCAGATAGATTTTTTGAAATATTTTTGAGCCCATAGGCATAGTAAACCAACCTGTTTCCTCTGATATCAAGAAGAATCCCCCTCGCACCTACTTCCCCTGGGTTAGTCCGATAATCCCCATCGAATAAAAGGATGTTTTTACTCTACTTCACTTGTCAAACCAAAAATTTAGATTGATCATTCCTAATCTCCCACTGTGGTAGTATGACTATGCTTTCCTTGATAGGAGGAACACCACCACCATCCAACTTAAACTTTCAAACTCAGTCTTTTTCTCGGCCATCCAAAACCTGATCCTCCATTTTGACTTTGTTCTACATATGCTCAGAGAGAAGGGATATAACTTTGGAGGAAATTTTCCTAAGATGTATCCTCTCATTTATGAAAATTTGCTTGTTCCAAGCAAGATAAATTTTCCAACACATATACTTTGGTATCACTTACCAGACTCTCTTAAACACTGGATTTTTATTGAAGGTTCCACTATATATGCTACAACATTTTTTAAATAAATCTTCACAAGATTGAGACCATCGAATTATGTTAGTTAAACTCGTTACGACACACTTCTAGACCTATTTGAAATAATTTCATTCAAGGAACATGTGATGCATGGTTTCCTCTACTTGAGTGCACAAGGAACATTAAGAGGAGCCCGTTATTCCTCTCTTGTTTAATTATCTGAAGTGAGCACTTTTCCATGGACAAAAATCCATCATAATACATTAATGTTTGGCATCCCATATCCATGCCATATTTTATTCCACAAATTAGATCTCTAGGGAAGATTGGTTGATTTTAGCAGAACATTGTAACCGGTTCTAAATAAGAAGGTTGTTCCCCCTAGTCCCTCTTATATTTCCTGAGTCTATTCCAAGGTGCACACCCCAAAAGTGTCTATATTAAGGATTGAACAAGGGGAATGATATTTTTTTTAGGAGATACGAACCTCCAACCCACCCAATTTCCAAAATCCTCATCCCAGTTGGATATATCATAAAGGGTATACATATCTTTCTCTCTCATCTACGCCTTAAGAATAGAAAAATTCTCATGGGTCAACAATTTTTCCCTTCCATATATGTTGTCCTCCCATATATTAATCAATTACCTATTCCCCATAATATAGGTTAATTTTTCTTGAATTAATGGGATGGAATCTTTAATTATCTTAGCAATAAGTGAGTGTTTTGTTTCTTTGAGTGGATGTTCTATGCATTGCTATCTTGTTCCCCTAAAATACTTTCTCCAAAAGATATTTTTCCACCATGTTGGACTACCCGTAATCATTCTCCATATCAATTTTTCTCCCATGGCCATATTCATCATAGCGGGGTCTATTATCCCTAATCCACTGTTGTCTTTTGGATTCCTCACTACCTTCCAATTGATGAGGTGGAATTTATTTTCAATATATTTTCCCCTTTCCATAACAAATTTTGAATATCCATGGATATCTAGTTCATGATTAACCGATGGACTAGCAAATCCAAACATGAGTAAAGAGGTAAGGATGATAATATAGATTTGATGAGAACAATCCTTTTCATCGGGTTAGGCCATTGAGAACCCCACTGTACAAATTTATTTCTGATTTGATTAACAATACAGTTTCATTCCTGCAATGATGTATTTTAGAGGGAGATTGGGATCCTGAGGTATTGATATGATGACCAATTTTCAATGATAGTAGATTGGAATAATTGTGATATTAATTGCATCACCCGTGGTCTAATATTTCAGCTATAGATATGCCCTTTCATGTAATTCACCACTCCTCTTGATGTGTCCAAGAAGAAATCCAATATTTGTTTGAATATGGAGGCAATGGTTATAGAGGCTCCACTTACTAGCAAAGTGTCATTAGTTAATTGGGAATGGATGACACTTTTGATTCCTTGAACTATCTAAGTTCTAGGGAAATTCCTAGTGGTCCTTTTGAATTCCAGTTTTCATCTTAGAGAATTAGCCATAATAATGAATGGGAGGGGAGACAAAGGGAATCCTTGATGTAAACCCATATTTCTTTGAACAAAATATGTATTATGGACATTGGTCAGAGCTGTTATCCATGGCAAACTGATGCAATATGATACCCACTATATGAAGGCAAACTTGTCTAAAACCTTGAATAAGAATGAGTGTCTCACTCGATCAAAGTTATTTTCCATATCCAACTTGAAAACCATGTATTTCTCCTTGGCTGACATGATGGGATGAATGGATTCCTATGTTAACACAAGGTTGTCAATAATTTGTCTATTATGCATAAATCCACCCTAGTTTGTAGAAATGATATTTGGAACTATTATTTTAAGACAAACAACAATAATTTTAGTTAGAATTTTGTAGGAAGCATTACATAGGGAGATAGGCATGAATCTTGCAAAGGAGGATGGGTTTGCCTCATTGGGTATTAAATCCAAGAATGAAGAATTGGTATTCCCACCTAGTTTGTACAATCTATGATCATATTGCAACATTATTTTTAAGTCATACTTAATAAGTTACTGGAAATATCTATAAAAGGATATAGAGAAATCATCAGGGCCTGGGGCCTTATCTGGTTCTAAGCTCCATATCTCTACCCAAATATTTGCTTATATGATAGCTTGAGTCAACTCTTGATTATATTCATCAGAAACGATTTTTGGAATATGATCCAACATCAAATCAATGTTACCTCTCTCTACTTCACTCTACTGATTATAGATAACAAAAGAATACAACTTAGGCACCTCCTTAATGGCGTCAAAGTTCGATATTTTGGTGACATCCTCCAAAAGGATTTATTTCACATTCTTCTAAGTGAATCAAGTCTTTTCCTGCTTATGAAATAACTTTGTTTTGATTAATTGGGTTGGTTGTCATTGATGTCAACCCTTGAAGAAAGTCCGGTAGCAAATTCCGGTAGCCCCAACAGTATGATTAAGGGACTTCAATTTGATTGATGTATAATGGTACAAAGTTTAATATGTTTGTAGGTAAGACTATTCTAGATGGATAGTACATGCCATGCCATTTCCGGTGATATGTGAAACGTCACATAACTCTTCACGATTATAGATTTATGGGCTGGTCAAGTGGAGAACCCTCATGAGTTATCTAGAAGGTCAAAGAAGTCAAATTAGTTCTAGAAGCTCCTAGAGGAATTTGACTAGTCAAGTGGGTGAAACTAGGAGTTATTCATGGGTCAAGTTGTTGCAATAAGAAAATAATTAAAAATAATTTAGTTGCAACTAGAAGTGGAGAATTTACTATTTGTAGCAAAGTGAAATAAAAGTGGACAAGTGGTTAGAAGTAGGTTATCCCTAAAAGAAGGAAAGTGGGTTAAGTTGGTTAGAAGGTAACCCCTTGAGGAAGCTACATGGAATTATAAATAAGGGAGAAAGTCTCTCCCATTAGCAACTATTGAATATCATTGAATATCTATTTTGTGAAAGCTTATTTGGGTAGGTATTATTGATAGAGAAAAGTGTGGCAGAAAAAGTGCGGAAGAAAAATCGTGGAAAAAAAAGTGCAGCAGGAAAAATGTGGAAGAAAAAGTATGGTAGTAAAAGTGCAATAGAAAAAAGTGCGGTAGAAAATCGCAGCAGGAAAAGTGCGGCAGAAAAATTGCAGCAGAAAAATCGTGGCAGAAAAAGTGCGGCAAAAAAACTATGATAAAAAAATTGCAGCAGGAATATCGCGGCAGAAAAATCATGACACGAAAAGTGCGGTAGAAAAATCACGGCAGAAAAACTGCGGCAGAAAATGTGCGAAAGAAAAATAGATGCAGAAAAATTGCGACAACAAAACCACGGAAATAGAATGATACAAGAAGAAAACAGGTATGGTTTTCATATGTGTAGTGTTGAATTTATGAATCTAGTTGAGGGTTTTCTTTGTAAATATCTTGGATTCCCTCTTGGAAGTTTAAGGCTTGTTGTAGAGTTGATCTGAGGAAGATCTACTGAAGTTTACTATTGGTTCAAGTTTGAGGGATTTTGGTTGAGGTATGTTGTTGAAGTTATTGGTACATATAGAGGTTGTATAACAGTGAGGTTCTAGCACATGGTTTGAGGTACAGACTCGTGGTATAGCCTTTGAGGTATATGTGATCAGATCAGATTGGTTGATTAATATACAGTGACAGGTTTCTCAGTGACAGATTTGACAGAATAGGTTGTGATAGTGACATATTCAGTTTCTACATTTGGCACTTATATTTCAGGGCGGTTGGATGGGGAAAGGATAGGTGGTTGTAGTCGAAGAACATAGGGGGTTGTAGCCTCCTTCTAGTTGTAGCCAAAGAATTGAAGAGTTGGAGATTCCCTTAGGTCGTAGCCTAAAATAGGGGGTCAGAGCCTCCTTCCAATTGCAACTAGAAAACAAAGGAAGTTGGTGCTTCCAATGAATGTAATTCTTAAAGACAAATAAGAAAAAGAATTAATCATTTTGTAGTTTTCTCTCACAATTGGTTTCCACGTAAAAAAATACTGGTGTAATGTGTATGTGTATGATTTTTCATTTGTTCATGGTTTATTTACTCTGCATTATTGGATGATAATGCTATATTGATCATAAATATAAATAACACTTGCATAATGTGGTTAAAAGGATTAAAAATATCTATTACTGATTCACCCCCCCTCTCAGTAATCCTACACTTTGTATTCTTGTCTCCTGCCTTTAACCGCAGGCCCTGGGATTTGAGATTCCAATGCTCTTCCTCTTGCTTCATAATTCGTTGAAACTGACTTTTCAACACAATTTCCTCAACTTGAATTTTCCCCGTGACCTCATTAATTTCCATTTGCATTTGTATCTCCTCTAATTTAGCCCATATTTTCTCTTTCTTTTCTATGAGTGAAATAAAGAACTCTTTGGCCCAGTCCTTTAATGTTTTCTTTACTAGATTAAGTTTTTTCTCCCATATATACACAAGAGTGCTTGGTCTCCAAGTGTCCCATGATTTTTAGATTCTATCTGTCACATCCTAGGAGTTGAGACAATGGGGATTAAATATAAATGGAATAAGTCCATAATCAGGGATCAGTTGAAGATCAAGGGAAATAGGCTTGTGGTCATAGATTATAGAGGGTAGAATTTTAGATTTGCGAGTTTGATGTTGCAACAACATATTGCTATGGACCATAAAGCAATTGAGCTAAGCAATAATATGTCCATGGCTTGTTCTTTTGTTGGACCATATATACTTCCCTTTTGTTGGCTTGTTATCCAAGAGGCTCCGATCCCCTATCATTTCCTCCAATTTCTCCCCAAAGGGATCTCTACTGAAAATTCCTCCTCTTTTCTCTAGACTATTAAGAGTGACATTAAAGTCCCAAACAATAATACAATTAGTGGAAAATTCTAAGTCCTTGAGATTTAAAAGAGATCTCCAACACATTTCTTTATCCTTTAGATCACATATTTGTTAGCACTTTCTTATTGCTCAAATCTATGAAAATAACTAAAATACAAAAAATAAAGAACAAGGAAATGAACACACCATCCACACAAATGAACACAAGATGTATCCTAGGAAACCCAAAATGGGAGAAAACCCATCTTGAAGGTGAGGCCTATGCTCTAGTCTCTTTTCTCCATTTATGAAAGATGCAAATACAAAGAAAGAGCACACTCACTATGGAGTTTCCTTTAACATTGTGGCTTGAATGGCTGCTATAAAATCTTATTCCTCCTCTGTTATGCTCTCAAACACTACTCCAAGATTCTTTGCTCAAATATCGAACGAGTATAATACTAAATAATAGAACCATTTCTCCTCTTAGTGGTCGTATATTTAGCATAGCCTAATAGTCATATAGGCTTCGAGTTTTTGCATGTCTCAACCCTCAATTAGTGTTAGGTTTCGAACCTTCTAGAATATTCCTGAAATTCCACATGTGGCTAGCCCCATAGGTGTGAGTAATGGGACTGACATGGAATCCACTCGGACCTCGGTACCATGGAGGTCAACAATGTAGGTCAACTTGTGGGAGGCATAACTTCTACATACAAGCTCCAATGGAGGTGATTTTTCACATTCTTGGAAAAGTCTTGGTGTGTAGAATATCATGATTGAGGGACTAGATCTATGCTCATAAAGTTTTGACCCCCCAAAAAATTTGTTATTGCCTCAAAATCGCTCTGGAAGGTTCTAGACCCGAAATCTCCAAACTGGGACCTACCACTAAAATGGGCCTTGTAAGCCAACTCCTCCAATTCTTCCACCTAGAAAGTACCAAGATATATGGTAAATTATATAATGATCCAATCCAGATCATACCTCCCCATTTAGGGAGGCTTTTAGTCCCCAAAATATTTTACTAAATCAGGTGAGAAAATTTTTCCTCTACCTTCTCCCTGAAGTACCATTTTTCCTTACCTGGAAGTTGTCCTTTCAAATCGATCTCCCAAAGGTCATGTTGCCCCTGTCTGGTAGTTCTAGACGTCTTTTGCAAAATTGTATCTTTTGCCAACTTTGCATGAACTTCTGGTGCTAAGTCCTCTATGGTAGGTCATTCCTTTCTCCTCAATTTCTTGATCCAATGTGGAAGGCTCATAGAGTTTCATATTTTTCACATTCACTATTGAATAAATGCGCATGTATGGGAGGAGACAAAAAAATAAAGTTAGTGACAAAAAAATTAAAATTTCAAAAAAAAAGTCTTTTGTAATAATAATAATAAAATAAACTAGCGTATATCCATCTTAATCCCTAACCTTTAAAAACTAAGAAGTTTGTTCCTATGTTTAATTTTTCTCTCTTAATACTTATTAAATCCGAGACTAAAATAATCTATACCGATTTATTTATAATTACTTATTTTCTGAAAACAAAACAACCTTCAACCTTTAGTATAGTAATAAGTTCTCTTAAAAAATATTTTATAATAATAATAAAAAAATAAATTAACATATATCCATCTTAATCCCTAACCTTTAAGGACTAAGAAATTTATTCCTATATTTAATTTTTCTCCCTTAAAACTTATTAAATCAAATAATCTATACCAATTTATTCATAATTATTTTATGAAAACAAAACAACATTCAATCTTTCGTATAGTAATAAGTTCTCTTCCGCCACCAATCACAAAATCCTACATTAAATTTCACACTCATATTAAAATATGTTTCATTACCTTGAAATGCTTAAATTTTTTAATATTTAAAATTTTCTAAGATTGATATTTAAAATCTTATATTGTAAGAGAGACTAGAAAAACAAAAGTTTTCATGAAAGGGGTATTTGTTTATGATATATAACATTAAAAATTATGGGATTTGTTTATTTAATGTTGAAGTTGATGGGATATTGCATAAAAATAGAGAAAACAATTTTATTTTATAATTTTTTATTATTAAATATTAAAATATTTTTTTAATAATAAATTAAATTTTAATTTAATAAAATTTTATTGTTTCTTTTCATAAATAGACATGTGTCCATGTCCAACTTTGATTTATGCTCTCCAACACAACTGTTTTTTTCACACGGAAAAAACAGTTCCATTGTTATTCTTATAGAATCAAATGAAACTTATGATTACAATAAACGGATTTCTAAGTGTAGAAAATTCCAAGTGTAGAAAAGTCATATTCTGTTTAACTGAATTCTAAGAGTACAATGTTTGTCTTTTTCCTTTTTTTTCCCTTATAATATTTCTGATTTTTGTCACCTTATAGGATATGTAGTTTGTCTTCTCTAACTACAGTTCCATTAAAAAACTCTTCAAAATATAACCACCCTGCTCTCCAACACAATTAAATCCATGGTTGATAGAAAAACAAATAATAGAGAGGCAAAATAAATGTTGACCAATTGTCATATCAAAGGATGGTTGGATGAAAATAAACGTTTTTATGATATCGAGATTTATTATTATTTTATATTGTAAAGATAATGGTTTTGTTTTTTATTTTTTAATATACCTTTCAATGAGGCCGCCCATGAGGTCAATGTAGAGGACCGCCCATGAGGTCAATGTAGAGGATTTTTAAAATAACTTTACTGTTTTGAGAAAGTTTATTCTTTGAGGGATAAGGGGAGATATTCCAAAAGATTTGATGTGGACCAAGGTTGACATGATTAGTCTATTTTTTGGGTTTTGAGAATATAAAGCAAATTTGATGTTTCTAAAACTTCATCATAAAGCTTACCAAACCATCATCACTTTTGGGGTTTTACCTTGATTTAATCATTATTGAATTGATGTTGGTGTCTCCCCAACACCCAATAGAATTATCGTATATATTCAATCGATTACTTATGCTACAGAATAAGAGAGTTACTGGATAAAAGTAAAAATAATTGTTAGAATATATATTTTTTAATTAAAAATTTAAAATCGTCGAGTTTACTAAGGTTCTTTTAGTTATTAATTTTTCTAAGATTTGTTTTGAAATATTTTATTATTTATTATTTTTGTTTTCTATCAATAAAAAATGACATTAATGTAAAATTTTTCAAAGCAATTGATTTAATATTTTTTCTAAGATTTGGTTTGAAAATATCTTATTATTTTCTATTTTTGTTTCCTTTAAACACCATAATGCCATTTTTTTATGTGTAAAAGAGCACATGAAGGGTTGGGGTTTTTGTTGTACACACAAGGGTTGTAACCAAAATTTTTAGGACGATTATAATTATTGTGCATATTGGTTATATGCTCATGATATTACTATTACTCTTCGATTTTAAACAAAATTAAGGGAGAGTTCTACGTATAATTCATGTTAAGATGAATACTCTGAACAATGTAGATTTTGTTTATTGTATCCATAATATATTGATTACAAATAATTGTTTTGTTGTGATATTGTTGTTGTTTATTATTTATTGTAAATATTCATTATTTATTGTTTACAAATAATTGTTTTGTTGTCCTAATTTGTTGTGTGTATATGATTGATTTAATAATTTGGATTAGTTTAAGTTTTTTTTAAACATGTATTTTTACATTGAATTCTAAATATGTATTTCTACATTGAATTAACAATTTAATTATATATTTGTAATTTTGTAATTTATTTTAATTTAGTATCTAGATTCTATATTTAATTAATAAGAAATTATTAAAATTCTTGTATTTATTAATTTAAAAATTACTTTAAAATTCTTGTATTTATAATTTAGGATTTAATTTACATTGATGTTGGATTTAAATTTGCATTCTAAGTCATAAAGGTTTACTTTACAACTGATATCAAAGAGAAAAATGAAGTAGTTTATGTAACTATTTCACTTGTTTAGTTAAAACAGAAAAAACAAATGCACTAATGCTCCAGCAAAGACTACAATTATTTAACATGGCAACTGATATCAAAGAGAACAATGAAGTAGTTTATGCAACTATCTCACTTGTTTGATTAATGCACTAATGCTCCAACAAACACTACAATTATTTAACATGGTAGGGATTATTTAACATGGTAGGGACTAGCTCGCAGCTATCTCACTTGTTTAAGTAGGGCATTGTATATAATAATTTAACATATATTTTCTTTAACCACTTTACAATGCTATATAATAATTTATTTAACATATATTTTCTTTAACCACTTTACAATGCCATGAAATTGGCTTTTTGCAAAAGAGATTTCCAATGTTTCTCATTTGGGGAGGATTTTTACTATTTTTACTAGAGTTTTTGATAAAGGTAGAGTTTTTGATAAAGGCTGTAGGAAAATATTTTTGAAAAAAATGGTCATGCACCAATATGACATAGGTCTGCCTCTCTTCTTAATACAAAAATGCATCATTGATCCATGATCCATACACCTGATGTAAGGTACCATATATATTATAATAGTTGAAAACAAAAATATTGCAGAGAATAACAACGAAACAACACAACAGATGAAACCAAAATACCAAAATAATACCTTTATTCATAGGAAACAATGTTCACTTGCCTCTTTGAGGGGGAAAGCTCCAGCAAAGCAACGCTCTATTACAATAATTCTCAAGACAAAACTTCTCATGCCTCCTCCTCTTAGTTATACTAATTCTATCTTCTAAAGATCATTCTAGAGGAACATCCATCTAGAAGTGAAAGATTCTATTAAGTCTTATTACATTGACTTATTCCAATTTATTAAATATTCCTTATTAACTAATGTCGACCTTTATTACATGGAAATATATTATTCTATCTACGTGAGGGGTTAGGGAGGTTAGGTCCCTAACATGCCCTCCCCCTTGAAAAAGAGCCTTGTCCTCAAGGCTTGAGATGGGGGAATTGTTCTAGAATGGTAGTCGGATCCTAAGTGGCATCTTCTGGAGTTGTATATTTCCAATGCACCAACACTTCCTTGATGGTGCACTAAAGGAGGCGATGCTCACGTTGGTCCAAGACTGTTTTTGGATGCAACCAAACAAAACCTTCTTCATCCAGCTCACAGAGACTGGTTTGAGTTTGACACTTAGTACCAATCACCTTCTTTAAGCATGAGACATGAAAAAAAGGATGGATCTTAGAATGACTAGGCAAAGCTAATTGGTAAGCAATCTACCCCACTCGCCAGAGAATTGTATAAGGACCATAACATTTGGGAGAAATTTTCTAATAATGGTCATTTTTTAGTGAAGTTTTCTTATAGGGTTGCAGACGAAGAAACACATGGTCCCCTTCAACAAATTCTCATTCGGAACGACCTTGATCTACTTATTGCTTCATGTGATTTTGAGCCATGGCCAAATTTGTTTTGAGAGTGTGTAAAATGGCCTCACAAACTACAAGATTGTTGTCAACCTCTTGAACCCTCGATACACATGGCATGTAAGAGAGAACTGAAGGGGGATTTTGTCCACTGCTTTAGATGGGGTCATGTGAGTAGTAGTTTGATAAGATGTGTTATACCACCATTTAATAAGGGGTAACCAACCACTGAGTCCACTAAGTCATTCGTTCATATGTAAAACACCTCAAATAGGTTTCCAGACACTTGTTGAAAACTTCAGTTTGGCCATCATTCTAGGGATGATAGGCGACGTTGAGATGCAATTGGGTGCCCTAGAGACAGAACACTACTTGCCAAAAATTGCTAGTAAAAGTGGTATCTCTGTCAGATATAATAGAATGAGGCATGCCATGAAGCTTGAAGATATTATCCATGAAAATTTTAGCCACCATGGATGTTGTGAAGGGTGTTGGAGAGAAAACAAATGAGCATATGTGGAAATATGATCAACTACCACCATGATGACTGCTTTATTCCCTAATTTAGGTAATCCAACAATGAAGTCCATAGAAATATCCTGCCAAATAGTCAATGGAATCAGGAGCGGTTGTAGTGTTCCTAGGGTCTTGAGTTTTTCTCCCTTATTCCATTAAAATACATCACATAAAACAACAAAGGTGCAGACATCTTGTTTCATACCATCCCAAAAAAAAGAATGTTTGACCCTTTCATAGGTTTTGTTGAATCCAGAATGCCCAGCGATGGGGGAAACATGAAGCTTCAAAAGCACCGTAGATTTGAGTTTCAATTGTTTTCTGAGATACATATGACCTTTGTAGCGAAGATCATTATTATGCCAAGAGTACCCCGGAGAAACTGGAGAATTGGCTTGCAATTGTTTGATAATGCCAAAAATTTTAGGGTCTTGCAATGATTCCTGGTGATCATCTTGGAGCCAATCGAGTACAATGAAGGAGAGAGAAAAAGTGGATCCTTCGTCTGCATACTTCCAGGAAAGAGCATCAACAACCACATTTTATTTTCCCTTCTTGTAAATTATCTCATAATCATAGCCAAAGAGCTTGGTGACCCATTTTTGTTTCTCTAGGGATGAAATTCGTTGTTCCAGAAAATGCTTGAGGCTCTGATGATCTGTTTAATTTGGAGGCATCAACCCAATAGATAAGGACACTAGAGATCCACAACATGCATAATATACAACATTTTATTTTGATAGATCGATTGTCCCAAATGGTGATCCGAAAGGCGTTTGCTGGTGAAGGCCATTGGTTGTCATTCCTGCATGAGAAATACAACAATTCCTTTCCGAGATGCATCACATTACAGGAAAAAAGTATTTTTGAAGTCGAGAAGGGTCAGGACAAGAGTTGTGCACATAGCCTCTTTCAAAGCATGGAAGGATTGATCAGATGTATGCATCCAATTTAAATCATTCTTTTTAAGGAGAGCAATGAGAGGTGCTACAATTTTTCCATAATTCTTAACAAATTTGTGTTAATAGCCCGTTAAAACTAGAAAAACATGCAAGCTCTTGAGAGTTTCGGGGCGAGGCCAATCCTGCATAGATTATATTTTATTAGGATCCACCCTTACACCATCCTTTCCAATCATATGACCCAAATACTCCACTTAGGAGGATCCAAAAACACATTTCGATTGCTTGAGGAAAAGTTAGTGTTGAGAAAGGAAATGGAGAACTTGATCCACATGGGAAAGATGGGTTGTCCATGTTTTACTATAGATGAGAATATCATCAAATAAAACTAAGAAAAAATGTCGGAGAAAAGGACAAAAGACATGGTTCATGAGACTTTGGAAAGTAGAGGGGGAATTACATAGACCAAAGGGCATGACCAAGAACTCATAGTGGCCTGCGTGAGTTTGAAAGGTCATCTTTGGAATGTAAGCCTCTTTCATACGTATCTGGTGGTACCCAGAATGAAGATCAAGTTTAGTAAAGTATTGGGCACCGCTCAATTCATCCAATAGATCATCAATGACATGAATGGGAAACTTGTCTTTGATGGTGAGTTTGTTGAGAGCACGAAAGTTGGGACACATGCACCACGTGCCTTATTTCTTGAAGACCATGACAACGAAAGAAGAATAGATGATGGCACTATGGTGGATGACTCCCACGTTGAGCAATTATTGAACAATTTTCTCAATTCTTGGAAAAGGGATGATGACATGGGCGAAAATTCAGAGGAAGACTACCCGAAACTAGAGGAATGGAATGATCATGAACATTGTGAGAAGGGGGAAGGCCATGGGGAGTGGAAACAATATTTTTGTGTTTCAAGAGGATAGATTGGAGGGAAGGATGCATAGATGACGTATCAACGGATTGAATGGAATTGAGTTTGGAAATAATGTCTAAATGACATTTTTTAGGATCTTTTCCATTCGATGGGAACTGATAATCTCAGGAGAACCTGTTGTGATGCCTTGGAACTTATATTTTTGGTCGTCTTGTTGAAATTGCATGGTCAATTCCTTAAAATCCATGAGGATGAGATTGAGAGTGTGTAACCATTATGCACCCAACACAATGTCACAACCACCCATGTCGATAGAAAACATATGTGATATCATGTTGTACTGACCAATTTGGAGACGCACATTTTCACAATGCCCCCCAAATTTCATGGAACCTCCATTGGCAATCATGATTTTAAAATTGTTGACGGCATTGATATAGAAATGGGTTTCTTGAGTAATGCATCTATGAATGAAATTATGAGTGCTACCACTGTCAATGAGAATGATGACCTTCCGAAATTTTATGTAGCCATTTAGCTTGAGGGTTTGGGGAGTAGAGAAGGTAGTGAGTTCATTTAATGAAATGACTAGTTCAACTTCTAGTGGATCATATGATGGAGTGATAGGAGTTGGTTCATGGAGCTCCACTGCATGAGAAGTATCGGTCTCCTCATCAACAACATCCTTAGATATGGCCATGAACAACTTATGTTCCTTACACTTGTGTCCCGAAAAATATTTTTCATCACAATTATAGAAAAGACCCTTGAGTTGGTGTTCATCCATTTCTTCCTAAGTTAATTTTTGGATCTTGAGAGAGATGGGATGAGGGGCAGAAGTGGGAGGGTGAGGACGCATAGGGAAAGAAGGTTTATGGTGTTGGGAAAAAACAACCAGTTGGGCTTCCTTGGCACGTTGAGTAGCTTCCAACCAAGTTTGGGGGTGAGTCATGAGGACTCGGGCTCAAATTTCATCCTTGAGGCCACTGATAAAGCATTCTATAAAAAAGATATCAGACATGCCTTTGGTTCTGAAAGATAATTTCTCAAATATCACTATAAAATATTCCACGGTACCAGACTATTTCAATTTGGTCAAACGATCCAAGGAGTGTGTATTAGTGTCAAATGGGTCATAAATTTCATCCACAAACTGTGTCCAGGATATATATCCTTGGCGTGATTTTCGATTCCATTTCCACCATTTACAACATTTAGGATCCAAATAGAGGACACCATAACAAATTTTGTCCAAGTCATTAGTGATGCCATGTAAGGAGAATTAGTATTCCATTTGAGTGACCCAACTAGTGGGATCTGAGCCATCAAATTTGTTCACCTCTACTCATGGAATATGGAGATGACAATGAAAAGGGTTGGAATGAAATTGTTGGGAATTGGAGGAAGTTGTACCTTTGAGGTTAGAAGGTGGGTCATATGAGGAATGGAGGCCAGAAATGGGTCATTTTTCCAGTTCCTTGGCAGCAAATGAGTCAAGATGAGATTCAAGGTGGGATGCAAGTTGGTTGGAAATGTGGGAATTGATGTCCTTCATCAGTTCCTCTTTCATGTGGTCAATTTGGGACTCGATGTGGGAAGTGATGTTGTTTTCAATCTCTTGGTTGCGATTAGTGGCCATGGTGAGGGGAAAACACAAGAAGAGGTGGAAAATAAAGGTGGTGGAAAAGGGTGGGTGGGTCCATGAAAATAAAAGGATAAAAAATGATAGGTATCACTAGGATAGGGACGAAAAGAGTATCCCATTGGAATAGGTCCCAAGTAGAGGTGCCCAGAGGGGTCGGGACCACAGGAAAAAAAAGGCTGAAAAATGATAAGTATCACTGCGATCATGAGGATAAAAGGAGTCCAATGGGATAAGTCTCAAATAAGGGTGCAGGCATGCCCTGTACTTTTTTGTTTTTACTCCTACGGAGTTATACTCCGAAATGAAGAATATTTCATTGTTGAAATGATTGAATTCTTAACAGGAAGAAATGTGTAGTAATTTCACAATGAGAATGCATGAGGTAAGGTTGCAAGGAAATAAATATTGTCTATTTTGTTTTTGTTTCTGTCTCAAGGGTTAGGGTTGTAGTATTCCATATATAAAATAGTATGCAGAAAAAAAATATTTTAGCTAGAAATGGAAGATAAACAATGATATAATCATAACAATACCAGAATAATACCAGAATAACACCAGAAAGAGCACTTTGATTACTGATAGTAATGTTCACTTTCCTCTTCGAGGGGGAAACCTCCAATAGAGCAAATCTCTAATATAATAATATCCAAGACAAGATTTATCATACCCTCTACTTCTATTTATACTAAATCTATTATCCAAAAGAAAAATCTAGAGGAAGCTCCTTCTAGAAGCAAAAGCTTCTATTAGGTATTCTTACATTTGACTTATTCTTCCTTATTGCTAGGCCTTATTAATATTGGCCTTTATTACATGGAATTATATTATTCTACCTACGTGAGGGGTTACGGAGGTTAGGTCCCTAACATGACCTCCCCCTTGAAGAATGACCTTGTTCTCGAGGCTTCAGATGAGGGAATTGTTATAGAATGGTGGTCGGCTCCCAGGTGGCATCTTCTAGAGGTGTATCTTTCCATTATACTAAGACTTCCTATATGGTGTGTTGATGGAGATGATGCTCTCTTTGGGCCAAGATTGCTTCTAACTAAAACCATATGGAACCTTCTTCATCCAACTTAGGGAGACTAGTTTGAGTTTGGCACTTAGTTCCATTCACCTTATTTGAGTAGGAAACATGAAAAACAAGATGGAGCTTCGACTGACTGGGTAGAGAGAATTGATAGGCCACCAATCCCACACACTTGAGCATTGTATAAGTACCATAAAATTTGGGTGCAAGTTTCTGACAGTGTTGAGATTTGAGTGAAGTATGCTTATAATGTTGTATTCAAAGAAATACCTGGTCCCCTTCAACAAAATGGCATTTGGAACGACCTTGATCTGCTTGTTGCTTCATGCGATTGTGAGCCATGAACAAATTGTATTTGAAGGCATAAAGAATAGCCTCATGGAATGTAAGATTTTTTTCAACCTCGTAATCCTTCGAGACCCATGGCATATACGAGAGAACTAATGGGGGATTTTTTCCATAGACTACCTCAAAAGGATTCATGCGAGTAGTTGTATGGTAAGATTTGTTGTACCACCATTCAACTAGGGGTAACCATTAATCCCACTGATTTTTCCACTTAGATGAAAAACACCTCAAATATGTTTCCAAACACTTGTTGACAACTTCGGTCTGGCCATCCATCTAGGGGTGATAGGTAGTGTTGAGATGCAATTGGGTGCCTTGTACCTTGAACAATTCTTGCCAAAAATTTCTAGTGAAAGTGGCGTCTCCGTTAGAGAAAATAGAAGTAGGCATGCCATGAAGCTTGAATATATTATCCATGAAGATTTGAGCCACTGTGGTGGATTTGAATGGGTGTTGAAGAGCACAAAAATGAGCATATTTGGAGAGATGATCTACGACCACTATGATGACTGACTTATGGACTGATTTAGGTAAGCCTACAATGAAATCCATAGAAATGTCTCGCCAAATAGCGGGGGGAATTGGAAGCGGTTGGAGTGTGCCCAGATATTTGACATTTTCTCCATTTTTTTCATTGATAGACCTCATATTCATCCACAAATGTGTGGGCATCTTGTTTCATACCCTCCCAGAAAAAATAACGATTGACCCGTTCATAGGTTTTGGTAAACCCTGGATGCATGGTTGTGGGTGAGTCATGAAGTTCAGAAAGAATTGTGGATTTAAGTTCGGATTTCTTGCATAAATAAAAATTACCTTTGTATCAAAGCTCTTCATTATGTTAAGATTACCTTGGAGAAACTGAAGAATTGTGTTGCAATAGGTGGAGCGGGATAGAAATTTTGGGATCTTGCAACCATTCCTGATGAACAACTTGGAGCCAATCTGGTATAATGAAGGAGAGGGAGAAAAGGGATCCTTCTTCTTCATATTTCCAATAAAGAGCATCAACCACTACATTTTCCTTTCCCTTCTTGTAAATTATCTCATAATCATAGACAAATAGATTGGTCATCCATTTTTGTTGCATCGGGGATGAAATTCATTGTTTCAGGAAATACTTGATACTTTGATGATTAGTTTTTATTTGGAATCGTTGACCCAATAAATAAGGATGATAGAGATCCACAACATGAAGAATAACTAACATTTCCTTTTCATAAGTGGATTGGCCCAAATGCCGCTCTGTAATTTGTTTGCTAGTGAAGGCCAAGGTTCTGTGATCTTGCATGAGGACGGCTCCAATTCCTTTCCCAGAAGCATCAAATTCCAATACAAATGTATTTTTGAAGTTTGGGAAGGCTAGGACAGGGGTCAAGCACATAACATATTTTAAGTCTTGGAAGACATGATCTGCAGTTGAAGTCCAAGTGAAAGAATTGTTTTTAAGGAGGGAAGTGAGAAGAGCTACATTTTTTTCATAATTCCAAAAAAACTTCCTACAATATCACGTTAAACCCATAAAACCACGCAAGATCTTAGTAGTTTTAGGGAGAGGCTAGTCTTGCATAGATTCAATTTTCTTAGGATTCAATTGGACACCATCCTTGCCAAAAATATGACCCAAGTAATCCACTTCTGAGGCACCAAAGGCACATTTAGATTTTTTGAGGAAAAGTTGGTGCTTAGAGAGTAGATGGAGAACTTGATTCACATGGGAGATATGGGATGGCCAAGTTTTACTTTGGTGCACATCGAACTATAGATTCTAATGCCCTACTTTTCTGTGCGTAGATGATGAGCGAAGGATAGTGGTCAGTCGTCTACACCTGTTGATTTTTCTTGGTTGATTGATGGTTATTGTGCCTTCTTGTGTTGAGTAATTCCGCCATTGTTATCATTCCTATCCCCTAAATTTTTGACTCTGCGTTTTATTATATTCCTGGATAGTTGAGCTCTACGTTTAATGCACTCCCTGGTGATAATACTCTCTATGTTTTATAACACAACTGTGTTTGATCTCTGTGTTGTGTTTGGGGCTCTACATTTTATAACCCTCTGCATAGTGTTTATATTCTTCTCTGTGATTTACAATAACTGATTGTGTGACCAACTCCCCTTTTTCTATTAGTGGTTGCGATTGAACCTTCAGACATTATATTCATTTCTCCCACTTGTTGACTGAGATTTGGCTGATTTCATTCTATTTTTGAGAGAAAAATTTTACTGCATTTTTAATCAGTACATGCAGAGAATGATTCTGTGTGCATATAGGTCGTGTTTTCCACTGAGAGATGCTTTAATTTTGATGGTGAATTCACCCTTTGCCTGCGATTTTCATCTAGAGATTGGCTTCAAATGTTGCTCCCTGTGTGTCTGCGATTTTGTTGTTATCAAGTGACTGTCGGTGTTATTGTTTTTCCTTGATTGAAATTTTGGTATTGCGACCTCACTTTTACGACACATTTTTTTTTCTAAAACAATGTTATGGTTATCTATGGTTAAAAGACAACCATAGAAAACGATAGGCTTAGTTTTATGCCCAATGATGCATAGTTTTATGCCCAACGATGCATAGTTACAGTTTATCATAGATATCCATGTTGAAATTATATTTCGACATGGATTATAACATGGTGATTAATTGGACCGATAAGGAAATTCAATCATACAAGAGCATCACCATAAGTTGGAATGATAGAACGAAACATGGCATGAATGTTTGCATGATTCGAATTATGAATATCATCATAGATGAAATCGCCCGTGTTTTTCTCTTCATTCGTAAATTTTCCATATATTCACTACTATTTTCCCCATTTTTCATGTGAGAAGAGCATTGTTCTAGTTGAATTTCTTTCTAACTCTACAAATTTGAGGCATGGGACGTATGGTAAGGCATGAACCTATTGGGATTGAGATCCTAGAAGCTTATCCTAAATGTATGAGTCTATTTCAGAGAGTCGAATGGTTGCCTTTCTTAAAAAAATTCCAGGGGCACAACAAGAAAGTAACCAAACATTTTGCAGAGTCACTTGATGGCACAAGGGCTCAAATTGGCGACCTCCAACTACAATTATCTGAAGATTTTATTTCACTATATACAAGGATACCTCAGGGTGGAGAAAAATGGTTCAAGAGTAAGAATATTAACAGAGAAATTTGGAAATACTTCTTTAAATACCCAACGCAATAAGCTAACTAGAACAAAGGTATGTCCACTTCTACGTTCCAGAAGAAATGGAAAGATATTTTATTCATCCTTCATAAATATGTGACCTGTGAAGGCAGGTATGGGCTTGTGTTTTACTATCATCTCAGATTACTCGTGAATTTTGTTAAGGGGCGTGAATTAGATATGTCTTTCCATCTATTGAATAGTTTGAAGAAAATGGAATTATCAATACAATGTATCCCCAAGAGTTTAGATATGAGTTTGTTTCACTTTGGGTTGGTTGAGATTATGGTTGAAGCTCAATTGAAGGAGAAAATTGATAATTGGTAGAAATTCCTAATAAAAAAATGTTATTTCAAGGAACATGTACAGGGAGAGGTCAAAGGTTCGAAGCACAAAAGTGCCAAAAATAAGGTTTATGATATAGAGCCAAGGGTTTCCAAGTTGCAAATCTTGGAAACAAAACCTGAAATTCTCGAAGGGATCTTATTGGAGATGGGATCCAAAAGAGACTTTAGAAAATATGGAGCTGGAAGAAGAGGAGTTGGAGAACGCAGAACCATAGAATCCAAAGCCTAAGGTAACAGAGAAGAAGAAGAATGTAAAAAAGAGGATGGAAAAATAGGTCAAGGTTTTGAACCTTGAAACTTAAAAACCTAGAGGACGACCTCGAGGAAACATTATAGGGAAAATTAATAAAATTGAGGTCAACAATTTGAGGTTATAAAAGGAAATAGAGGATGAAAATTCAAAATCTTGAGAATTAGGAGGAAGAGCAGAGGCTATGCATAATAAGAAGAGAAAAAATTGTGGCCATTATGTATCGAACAACTAGAATCATGACAAAGGGATTAACTATAGAACAAAACGATAGTAGCCAAGTTTAGGACAAATAAGTCATCGATCTTGAAGAATATGATAAGGAGAAACATAACTATTTAAAGAAAACAAATTCAAGTAAAAATCCTAGTTTTGAATCATTTCTTAGTCCTCCTCGAGTTCAGGAAAAAAAAATGAATTGCCAAATTATGATTTTGATGAAGAAGGAATGGGATTTTATTAGTATATGACTTATTATGAGATACATGAAGCCACTAAAGTTGATAAGGAACTAGTATCTAATCCAACATCCACATCCTCGAAAGAAAAATGAGTTGAGAAGGTTAGAAAATTGAAAGAGGAACTCAAGGAGTTGGAACTCCTTGATAGTCATATCGATACTGAAAATGAGATATTGAAGGCCAACATTGCTCAGTTACAATGAGATAAGGAATAGTTGGAGGCCCAAAAGAAATTGCTCATAAGAAAGGTTAGGAAATGGTACATTCAAAGCAAGGAAAGAATCTGAATCAGAAGATTGAGGACAAAGATTAATGAGACAAGAAGTCATATGCAAGCCTCATCTTCAGGCTGAACATTTTGATTGATGATTCAAAAAGAGATTAAGAGGAAAGGGGTCAGCAATGTTGATTTTTTTTTGGAGGAAGTAGAGTACAATTTTGGTTGCATGAGGACATGCAACATCTTCCATGTGGGGGGGATATTGAGTCCTAAAAACATACTATTTTTGTCACTTTTCTATCTTAAACTTCCATCCAAAGCCTATACCTATGAACCAACTTATATCCTATTTTACCCCTTTTTTCCATAAATATATTACTCAGCTAGATAACTTATGTATTGAAGGATATTAGAGGTAAATTGTCCATTCTAAGCTCATTTCCATTCTTCGTTATGAAATTTGATTTAATTAGTTACTATTTTTAATGAGTCTCTACATAATATTTGATTTAGTAGCAACTCAAATATAGTTTTGTATCCATTAAACTATTTTTGCATCAGAATCATTGTTCTATAGGGTCACACAGATTCTAGGATTGAACCATGACTTGTAGAAGATTCCAAATCAGTTCCCGAAGCTCGTCAACGTATCAATTCGGGCCAAGAATCCTACAAATCAACACATGAGATGAGTCAAACCTACAATCAATGAATGAACAAGTGGCACATTACGGAAGTTGTTTCTTTCTCAAATAAACACGAGATAGAACGAGATAGCATGAGAGAAATTCATGCATATTGTGATGAATTTATCCATTACATGGATGCCAAATCCTATTCCATATACCGACAAGTTGTAATAGCTGATATAAGATGCACACATGTGGTATTTTATTTGTAAAATAGTTTATGAGATCTGTGAGAATTGGATCTATGCAATCTTGTGTACAATGTATAAATATTGTCTATCAAACCTTGATATACACACATAATATCTTTTGATATCACTACTATAAAACTCATATTTCCATTGGAATTAATATAAGTTCGGGTTACCATGCAAAAACATGAGTTACATATTTTGAGTTTACAAAGTTCAATTTTATACACTCTTTCCTAGTAGTTTTCCCCGAGCCAGGAGAGACCCTTGAGGAGGAGTTCATTAATCATTTACTATTGGTATTGCTTTGTTATTAAGTCATGTAATTTATATTTATGGTTATTTCATTTTCTGCAAATTCATTTATTTTGGTTTACATAGGAAAACTAAAACCTCATACATTAATTGAATAAATAATTGTTATTTCAGCTACAGAAACTCTCGTTGATTTAAATGATTGAAATACTATAGTTAATGATCAATCAAATTGATGATGTTAAGTGTATAGAATTTTTCATGTGTCTTTCTTAATTTGTTTCTTCATCATTAGCAATTACTCTATTATTTATGTAGGTTAACATAAACTCTATTTATGCAGCTAAACGAGAAACAATTTCCCTTTTTGCATAAGTAGATAGAATAGAGGATATCACCTGCATAACTAATTTCATGCACTTCATCGGTTTACGATCCCCAAGTTGGTAAATTAATGTAGTAGAGTTCACCTAATTGAACTAACTTCCATGGCTTCTTCATGCCTACTAAGAATCTTCCAAGCTTCCCTCCACTTGAGAATTTCCATTTCTACCTCAAAGAAATCCTTCAC
>WSFP011420190.1:0-23084 GCA_009831015.1 Picea engelmannii
GATTAAATTCTTATATTCATCTGTGTGATGTATTATTGTTTAAAATCTCCTGATTATCACTGAACCAGGAAACGGCCTGCTTGTGTCATTATTTTCTATTTCGAGTTTTAAAGTTGTTCATCTAATGTCTGACCTGAACATCTAAAGCGACAAACTCACAAAAAAACTTTTTTATGAAAATTATAAAATTAACTATCTATGACGGTCCCAAACGCTCGACAACCGAACGTAGCCATAGGTTTACAAGACCAAACTAGTATTGCACTGAACCTCTTTAATACTATCTTGCAAACCGCCAGAAACAGAACCAAATTAGAACAATCGTGGGCAGCAATAGAACGGGACATAACCATCCAAGAACAAAGAGAAGAAAGACAGAGACAGTTGAGAAACTGAATCTGACCGACCCTTCCTTGTCCTTTATTTTAAAAGAAAACACTATTATTTTGGATGCCTAGACGGTGTGTTTTATAGCCTTAAAACACAAACTCTGGAACAACACTTGGTATCCTTCCTTAACAGTTTTTCCATAGGTGTTGTAATATACGCGTAGCCTTTGATGGATTTCCTATAGTATCCCATATGTCCTAACATTGCTCTTAGTTGGCAGACTATTTTTGGTGCTGGTAGGTTAACAATGACCACGATTTTGGCCAGATCCATTAATAAACCCTGTTTTCATACTATGTGTCCCAGTACTATCCCAAATGGTGTTCCAAATATGCATTTTTTTTTATTCAGTGATATCTGGCACTGTCTGCATCGTTCTAACATTAGGCGTAAGACTTCTACATGGTTTTTTAATAGGCTATACACCGCCCAGTCATCCAAGTAGACTTCGAGAAATTGGTTGATGAATTCCTTAAATATTGTGATGACCACTCTGGAGAATATCGCAGGTGCATTATTCAATCTGAACATCATGACTGTGTACTGATAGGATCTCCATTCTGTCGCAAATGTGGTCTTGTGTCTATCCTCTTATGCTATCTTAATCTGATGATATCTTGAGAATCCATCGGTGAATGAATAGGCTTCGTGTCCTCCTACATTCTCGAGTACTTCATCCATGAATGGTGTGGGGAATGGGTCATGTAAGCAAGAATCATTCAACTTCCTCAGGTCGACACATATCCTAATCCCTCTTCCCTATTTCTTGTCCTATACTACCATCGGGATCATCCATTTTGATTCTTCGACTGATTCAATGATGCTGGCCTCGAGCATCCTGTCGATCTCATCTTTGAATTTCTATTTGTAGATGGGGTTCAGTCTGTATGGTCATTGTTTAATGGGTCTCACATCAGGTATGAATGGTATCTTCATTTCTCCTAATTCTCCAGATATTCCTTTCATTTCTGTAAAGGTTGTGGGGAAAAGGTCGTTGTATTCACGCAACAATTCTGTGATTCTTTCTAGTGTCTGTTCATCCTAATAATCTCCAATGCTGGCCATTTTGGGTTGTTCGACGGTCCCTATGTTAACCTTATTGATCTTGATTGGCACAAATATGACCTCCGATTCTAAGGGTGGTCCTTCCACCTCTCTCTCACTTTCGACTTCTTCGATCTGAATATTGTACGGATCATCTTCATCTAGTGCTTCTTCCTGTACCTGGTAGCATGAAAACAGTTCCTTGACTGTCTACTTATTCCGCTGCTGTACCTCTGTGATAACTTCCACTTCTGATTCTGTAATGAATATGACATCTCTGATCCATTTCATGGCTGTGTCTATGTTGGGGTTCTAATGCTCGAATGAGAAAGTGACTATAAAATTATGTTGGAGTGTCGTCCATGTCTTGGTTCCTTTTCACATTTCTCGGTCTATATACCAATTCGCTGGTATGCCTTCTAAAGTATGACTGAAGTGGTGATACCATTATTCTGGTGGCGTCATTTTCCATAGTGTTCTACACGCCTCCACGTGTTCTGCTGGCCTTCCTAGTCCATCATATTTTTTTCAGTTGTTCCATATCTGTTCTGCACCAAACCTTATGTGCAGTAATCATCTGCATTGGTACCAGTCTGTGATAGTGTCTTTTTGCACACCCCACCATCTTGCGGGTGTAGATGTTAGTGCTAAATCTAGTGCTAATAGTCTCTAGTTATTTAAGACTTCATCTTTGTATTGTGTCAAGAAATTTTCCAAATCATTTAATCCGTGAAAATTGGGTGGTTCTTTGATTACTGCGCCAAGCCATCTTACTATGTGGTCTATTCTTCCACACCTTCTTGTGGAGACTTCGTGTAGTCTTTGCTGCCAGTTTTCTAACCCAGTGTCTGAGTTTGTTGTGCATGAAGTAATGCTCTGCCAACTGAGTATCCCATCTGTAGTTGGGTTTATATAGTCCGCATCACGCGCAGTTGTTCTGTGCAAGTGGACGATTTTGTCTAGATCCAAGCAAGTTGGTTCTATGAACCTCTCGCATTTTGATGGGTCGAGTGGGCTATAACCCTATAGTCTCCTGACTCAAATGTCATTTTTTCTAGTTTTCAAGTTAATTATGGCCTGGTTGTCGAATGCCCAATCCAGACCAAGTAGCATTGGTTAAGGTGTTGTACCATATACTATTTCGATGACTTCAAAGTCTGCCATGGTGCGCACCCCATCTAGATCGACAATTACCCCTTTCAATCTTCCTATTGGTAGGACTCGATGTTGATTTGCTAGTATTAATTGAACAATTGAGTATCCCAGTGTAGGTTCTCCCATGCATTTCCATGTAGTTTTTGGTAGTACATTTACTTAGGATCCTAGATCTAGTATAATATCTCCCATGTTGAAATCCCCAATATTAGCATTGATTCTAAATTCTCTACTTGTTCTTCTTCTTGTGTGTAGGTGGTTGACAGTTTTCAGTTTTGGCTTATGTTTCGTCTCACAGCTACATTTCTCTAGGATGTTTTGCAATAGTTGGATAGATGAAGGATCACTTAACATTTGATGCATGATTGAAAAAAGTCTTTGATAGTATTTACTTGTTCCTTAGGTTGTGTTATGTTGGTATGGTCCAGTGATGGCGGCATGTCATATTCCGGAGCTTCCTTGTTCTACTGTGCAGTCAACGCTATGTCCTCCTTTTGGAATTTTTGTTGGGATTCTGTAAATATATCCTTTTCCTTTTGCGCGTCGAACTTCTTCTTGGGGTTGAGGTTCTTCTTTACCCATTGGTTCCCCACTGGGTCCTGTCGGACTGCGTCGTTTCCTGTTTTCGTTCCTCCTCGAGTGACTATGTTGATGTTTCTTCCATCATCCCTTTCTTTTGCTAAAATCCACTGAACATTCTGGTTATTTTGGTTCCTTTTTTCCTGGATTTTTACGAGTAGTGTTAGACATTCCTTTGTATCGTGGTCCAAAGCATGACAATACATACAAGTCGTTGGTGGTAGTGGGCATTCTCGTGCATAATGTCCTAGTTGTTGGCAATTGTGACATGTGAATGGTCCTCTTCCGCATCTGAAACATCCTTTGGCTCATCCTGCTCCTCTATAGGCTGCGCAATCACCTCATGGCATGTTATACTATGCGATATTGTACTAGGGTTGCGCTGGGTTGTACTGCGGTTGTGCGTTATTGTAAGGTTGTTGTGCAGTATTATATTTTCGCTGTGCAGTGTTGTATGGTGTTGGGGCTTGAGTGAACTGTGGTGCTACCTGTCGAGTCATCATTTCTTCATGTACCCTGTATGCATCTGAGGTTCTTTCCCGCATCAGCTCCATAGTTCGGCAGTCTTTGTCGTCGTGGCCAACTGACTTGGAAAATGTGAAATATGAGTTCGTTGGGACTCTTTGGTATTTCTGCATCATTGTGTAATGGTACGGGTCGTGACCTAGTTTCTTGCAAATTTCACACCATAATCACCCCTGTGGCCGCGTGTTTGGCATGCCTGTTTCCATATATTGTTCAAACGTCATACATTCATTTTTGTGGTGTTCTTCTTTCCTGCACATGGTACACAAAACAAATTCTCGTTTGTCCTTGTTCTTATTTTGGTTCAACTGAAATGTTAAGTTCTTCAGATCCTCTTTCAATTCTTCGATAGTCGGGTCCGTCTATTGGTACTAATTCTCTTCCAATTGCAAGGTTGCCTGCAGAGCCTCTGCTTGTGTCTGAAACTTCTGTTGTCATAGTGGATATTTTAAGTGTGGGAGTAGTGAGTTGACAAACATGTGTCGATGTTGCATCTCGGTCATAAGGTATTTTAACTTCCCTTTTAATCGCTTGAATCTCTTATCAATCTCCCATACCGATTCTCCTGGTTTTTGTATTATCTCAATCATCTCGTTCATATACTGATCCTTTGAGTTCGACTTCTAGAACTCATTAATTAGTAGTTTTTTAATGTCGCCTAGTGTCCTTGTTGTCCTGGGAGCACTGTTTGTGTCTAGACTCATGTACCAGTCTAGTGCGCAGTCTCTTAGCGTGATCGCTAACTGCGCAGGTTTGGTGTTGTCGTCAGTGATCTTCTTTTCTTCCCAGATCTTAGCGTAAATGAATAGATGCTTCTTAGGGTCTTCCGTTGCTTCTCCTCGAAATTATGGTAATCTAATAGTAGGGTCATGTCCTGCCATTTTGAGTATTTGGCTACTGCCTCCTCCGCGTGGTGTGGATACTTGACTAAGATTACCTGAACTGGCTCCTCCAATTGTCTCTCCTTATGTAGATGTGCTTCTTGTTGTCAGACTTCCTCTGAACTTTGGTTTCCTAAACGGTGGTGTTCTCTGTGGTGTATTGGTCACACACGGGTTTGTGGGTTCTACACTGACATTGATACGATACGGGTGGTTGTCTTCTCCTCCCGTTCTAGGGTCTCTTGTTTTCCTCTTGTAGGTGGTGCGCAGGATTTCCTCAATATGCTCCACAGCCCAAAGATCCTCTACCTCTTCCTCATCGCTTGCCAAGCCCTCCCTTTTGGCTATGGATCTCTTCTTGGTGTTTATCTTATATTGGTAGGGTGCTCTGCTATGCATTGTTCCTGATGACGCTAAGATCCACTTGAGTTGGTCGTCATCCATCAAGATCAGGTCCAAGGGTTCCTCTTCATTTTTCTCTTTATCCTGCCCTCCTTCCATTCCTCCTCTTTCTGTCAGTGCTTCCCCCCTTCCCCCATGCATATAGGGAAGTCTAACTGTCTGATTCCATTGTCATTACACCTTTTTTATATAGCAGTATCTTAATAGAAGTATACAAGGATCGAATGTACTTCCTCTGGGTCCTTGTAGAAATTCTTGCTTAGCTGCACTATATGACTTCACTGTGTCTACTGCCAAGTCTGTGATGAATCCTGCCACAATATTGTCAAGCCAAAATTCTACTACGTGAGTGAATTTGTTGTTCACCTGCTACAGCTACTGAATCTATACTAGTGTCCAATCTAGCTGTCGAATCCAGTTTGTTGGGTGGTTATCCATTAACCTTAAGATTCACTCCTGTAGTAGGTGCAGAAAATTACAGAAGAAGATTTCATGTAAATATGTAAACACGTATTTATCTAGGTATTTGCGTGGTGTGATTCTAGGATTTCTATTTTCTTTGTGTGCAAACTCTAGCTCTTTAGTTCGCAACCAACCCTTGATTTCTTCTCTCGCGGGGTTCCAAGGTCTCCACATTCCCTTCTAATGGCGCATTGCTTCTTCGATGGTTCTTGTCCACTCTATCTCATCTACTCAGTCCTATCCTGTTCCTTTGAATATGGAAATAGAACCATTTGTTGGTTTTAATCGACTCCCTTCTCAGGTTATCTGATTTATTGACCCAGGGTTCATGTCATTCAGGATTCCAACAAAGCCTCTAACTATCGTCCTCCTAGTAAATCAGAAGGCAACGCAGCGCCCGAAAGGTACTGCACAGTCTCACCCGAGATAGCTAAGGATGGTTGACTGTAATACTTAGGTGTTTACAGCCTAGGACAGAGTAGGAGATAAAGGGTTTCTTGACTAAGGTCTTGTTCTGCGAACGATTACTGTAATCTAGTTGTTCTCAGGAATTACATGCATATAACTCAAAATATAAATGGATTCTAATAATGCGTTGGTTATTCATCAATCGTAGTCATCTATTGCTGAAAGAGGTTAAAGATATGAAAACATTCAACACATTACACAGATGTTACTGTGGTTCACCCCTCCTGGGCTATGTCCACAAAAATTTGGCTCTTTGTTCTTTTATTATTATAGTTCTTGATCTTCTTGCATTGTGCGCTTACAGTCCTTCACAAAAGTGGGTAAGATCTATGTGAGGCAAACTAGATCGCACCAGGCCCTGCAGCCTATGGTATAATCCTAAGATATACCTTCCCTCATATATTTCTTTCTCAATAGCTTACAAAAATCAATTCATACAATTCAAAATGCCTCACGTATCGCCAACAACAATACTTGAAAAAATCACTCAATAACACTCGCAATCTTCATAATAACTAACATAAAAGCAACAATGATAACTACAACAACTACTACCCAAACAAACACACACCCCCATATGATACTTTCGTATCTATATTTATACATTTCGGGCTCTTCATCCACTTATAGAATATTACCAAAACCCTAACCCTTCTTATGCTAGGTTTTTCTCCCATGCATGTGTTGTTCTTCCTCCAGCTGTCGCTTCTCGCTGTGCACGCTTTCTTGCATTCACGCGTGTTGATCTTTTTCACTTCAGTTTCCCGCACACTTCCTTTCCCATGATCGTTCTTCTTTCCACTTCAGCCTAGTGCCAACAGGCCCCCAAAACTGACATGTGACTCATCCCAAGTCACCTAATTATGTTGTGCTTCCTTGATCTCCCTGGTGATCATTTGGAACTTCTCCTACAATTCTGCTGCTTTTGTCAGTGCTTGCGCGGTTTTCTCATTGATAATATCGACTGTTTGTGCTGCTACTTCTTTGTTGATTAGTCCTGCACATTCCAGTTGAGTCTGTACTGACTGTGTTTTGGCTTATTCTTCCTGCTCTAGGATTGCTTCTATTGATTCCTGCAATGATTCTATTTGAGCCTGACGCTCCTGTTTTCGTGTTTGTGCAGTGAGAAATTTTGCCTGTAACTTCTTTAACTCTTGTGTCCCCTTGACCCGTTCTGGGATTAGGATAGTTTTTTGTTGCTACTTGAATTCTTGTATCATTGCATTGATCCTTTCCTCCTCCTTGTCCCATTGTTGGACCTGTGGGTCCTCTTCCATCTTTGTCCAGAGTTGCGTTGCTTTATCCAGCAAGTCAGTTGTTGTGCTGACCTATTTTTCCATCTCCTGTAGTTGCATTATTTCTTCCTGCTTCCTCTGCTCCTTTACTGCTGGTGGAGTGGTTGGTCTAATCTGTCCACGAAGATTCTTGATCTCCCTCTGATATTGATCAATTTTCTATGCAATCTGATTGATCTTTTCTGCTGCTGGGAGTTCACTTCCTTGCGCAGTAGTTTTAAGTTTCCCAAAAATGTCTTCCACTTTGCATTCCAACTCATTCCTATGTTCCTTTTCCTCCTGTGTTTCAGATTTGGCCTGCGCGCAAACTGTTTCCAGTTTTTCCTGCTTCTTTGTTGCTTGTTGTAGCTCGACCACGTTTTTATGTTCTCAAGACTGTATCTCATGGTCAACACTAATCTTCAATTGGTATAAGGCCTTTGTTGGCATCCGAGTTAGGACCAACTGGATCTGATCCAAATCCTTTAGTGGTGTCTGTCCCATAATCTCATCCATTCGTAGCATGCTTGGATTTATGTAAACCGTGGAATGTGGTTTTGGAAGAACTTTGTCGTGTTCTCCTGCCTCCATTATTTATGTGGTCTATGCGCTCGATGGCTTTGTGCCTCTGCTGCTACTTGTAATCTGGGCTTCTTTGAATTTCTTCAAGAGTTGCCCCATTTCTGCCAGTTCCTTCTACAATTTATCTCTGTGGTGCGTTGCATGATCAAAGTCCTCTGCGAGACAATCCTGGACCATTCTGGAAATCATCTCACCATCGTCCTCTGTGATTGTGTATTTTTTTGGTGATCATTGTGCCTTTGATTTCTTGCGTGCACCTATTTCCTCTATCGCTGGTCTCTTAGTTCCCCTTGTTTCCTGTGTGATGGGGTTCGTCGCGGTTTCCTATGCTCCCTCAGCCAGGTTCTGTTGTTCATTGGTTGGATGCGTGGTTTTTTTTCTACCCTTATGGGTCCCTGGCTGCTCTGAGTTGCCCTCTATCTGAGTTGACCTGATTTGGCTTGTTCTTGGTTTCTTGGGTACTGGGACTTGTGGAGGCTGTGTTTCTGGCTGCGGAGCCCCTCGTTCTACTATTTGTCCAAGTAATTCTCTGGGTATGGTTGGGATCTTCCATTCATCCGGACACTCATGGATGATCATGTCTATGTCTCCCTCAGTGACACAATAGCGCATTTTTAGCCACTGTTTATGTGGGTCCTTTCTTGGATGTATCCACATGGCTTGTCGTCTAGCCCAAAAATTGGCGATGCCCCTAAATCGCGCGACAACCTCTGGTGTTATCCTCCATGCTCGGTTGATTGCTTCCTATATTTCCCGTAGGTAAGCTTCAAATATAATTCCATTCCCCTTCTTATGCTTGGCCAGTGGCATGGATTTTAGGATGCGATATCTCGCTCCTCCTGGTTATGGTGTGGTATAGAAAATGATGTAGTCCGGTTATTTCCATCGCATGAAAGCGATGAGAGTAAGCAGCCATGAGTAGTGAAACTTCGTACCTGCTTCTTGTGCATCTTTACAATCAATTTGGAACAAGTTTGACAGGTATGGTGCCCAACTCATGAAGGTGCCTTCTGCGCACTAAGCTGCAACTGCAATAAATCTTGCCGGTACTTCATCTTTACGACATTTTCTTAGCAATTTGCATGCTAAGATCTTTGCTCCCAGTTGTGTCACAACATCATTAATTCGCTTGATTATAATGCCTCTCGTTCCCCTGTCAGTGCCATATTTCTTCTTCATTTCTTCTTCCAATGCTTTTTCCTTGGACTTGTTGTCCAGTATCAACGCGGGATCCATACCTCATATGGGTAGTCCTGTAATTTTCATAATGAGTTCAATAGTTATGGGGAAGGGTTTATCCATCCATACATCCCCTCCATGCATAAATACTAACAGTTGTTTGACACATGCCATTGCATATTGGCCTCTGCCAAAGTGTGGTATCTTGAGCAATATTAGGATTTCAGTTCTGTCCAGTCCGGCTGCCCACTTGCATGGCTTAGTGATAGTTCCGCCAAGGGGATTCATGGCTATTGTCTCCAGAAAGACTTGTGGTGCAAGCTTTGGATATTTTCTTTCATCCGCTACATCATGGTCAGAAAACTTAAGGTTCCCGACGGGACCCAATAGTTGTGAGTCCACCTGTATGCCTTCTGGTGTGCGAGGTAGCATAATCTTTGCATCTGGTCTCTTTCGAGGTGAGCTCGGTATCTGAATCCTATCTTCTGGCCATGTTGGTTAGTTTGAAGTTCCAGCAGCTTCCAGTTGCTCCTTTGCCATCCATTCTTCCCAAGCATTGCCCATTTTTCCAATCGACTCGTCCGAAAAAGAAAAGTCTAGGATGGGTATTTGTGGAACATCTGGTTGGAGCTCTGTTTCCGGGTTCTGTGTGCTTCTATTTATTTCCATGGCTGCTTCAACATTTTCTGGCTATCCTTTCTGATGAGTTTCTACTACTTGATTCTGAAGCTTCTACACTGCTACTGGCGTGTACTCTTTCATGGTTTATGTTTGGGGTTGCGGGATCTCTTCCTAGATCGATGTTGATTCTACTGGAATAATCTCCAACGACGAGATTTCATCAATATCAATGATCTCCGGTGGTTGCTGCTCATTTTCTTCCCGTGTTCCTTGCGACCTAGTTTGAACCCTAGTCGATATGACTGTCTGGCCTAGTTCTGTGAGATTTGGTGGTGCCATACTGGTGTCTGTCGGACGTTTGTTTGGTTGAAATAGCTTGGATAAGATCTGTGATCTCGCTCTATGCGTTTGGGCTACTATTTCTCTTTCTCCGTTCTTCTTTTGCAAATCAACTAACTGTTTATGTGCTCATGTGTTGTATGGGTGTGCCATGAAGATTGTTGAGGATGCCTCCTTCCTTGTGTGATTAATGCACCATAAGTGTGGGTTCAATGCATCAGTGGTGGTTTTGTACCTTCCCTTATGGCTACTTTGCCATTGCCAGTTGGTGTGTTTAGTGCAACATCCCATCCGTCCTTTCCTTGCTTTACTTCTGCCCCATGTTGTCCTATCAGTGTGCTTTTGCTGACTTTCCTTTTCCCTCTTGTTTCCTTTTCCGATATGGCCATGGTATTTTCCCTCACTAGTTTTGTGTTTCGTATGCAGCTTTCCTTCATGCCGCATGCTATTTCTAGGTTCATTCCTTCTTTTGTTTTACTGCATGGTAGGTAGTTGACTATCTTTGTATAGCTTTAGCTGGCTCCCGTTGATCATTCCTTTGAGGTCTACTCCTACTAGGTCTTTCAACTGTACAACTCCTCCGTCTGTGACAAATGTTACCTCGTATGGTCCTAGCCAATGCATCCTGAGCTTCCTTGGGTGTTGCAGTGCTTTACTGTCGTAGAGAAATACTAGATCTCCTTCCTTGAACATATTTCTCTTGATGTGGCGGTCATGCCATGCTTTGTCTCTCACTTTCTGTACTTGTTAATGGAATCCTGCCAAGATTTTGTCTTCCCCCATTCACAGTAATTGATCCAGTCATTCCTGGACTGCGCCTCATTCTGTCATTTGTGTGATAGCTGCTACACATAGACTAGGTATTAGAAATTCTAACGGTACTACTTCTTCTTGACCATAGACCAGTTTGAATGGTGTGTGACCTATCAACTTTTTGCAGGTGGTTCTATATGCCCAAAGTACTGTTGGTACCTTGAGATCCCAATTGTCCCTGTTGACGTTACATATCTTTGTTAGGGAGTTCTCTAGAATTTTGTTGAAGGCTTCTACCGTGCCATTATCCTGTGGGTGATACAGTGTGATTTTTTGCTGATGAACTTCAAATTCTTCAAGCATCACTCAGATGGTGTTGTTGATGAAGTGCGTTCCTTGGTCGCTCATCAGAAATCTTGGGCACCCAAATCTAGTAATTACCTGTTTGAAAAGAAAATGGGCAATAGTCTCTGCGCTGCAATCTTTTATTGGTGTGGCTTCCACCCATCTCGTTAAGTATTTCATCGCGGTGATAATGTATCTCACTCATGTTCTCTTCGAGGGTGGGTTAATGGGTCCCACAAAGTATATTGACCATTTGTCAAATGGCATCTCATCCCTTCTGTTGGGTTTGTCGACCCGTTGATAGACATCACATTGCTGGAAATATTCTTTCGAGTCTCGATGGATCATTGGTGATCCGAAGGGTTATTCATCTTCAAAAATATACACTGATCCAATGGTACAATGGTTATTATTATATGGTTAAAAACCATATGGAAAACATCTACTATGCTATGGTTCAACTAGCTTCTACAAATGTTCCATACCTCGCCACATGTTCCAAAGACTAATCTTTTTAACATGGTTTGTGCATCGACGAGGGTAACATGAAATGTTTCGCATGAGGGTGCACGGTCTCATTTGGCAGGACATATAGCAGAGTTCCATCATATTTGGCGGAGTTCCATCACATTTGGCAGACTTTTAGCGAAGGTTTCACATATAAGTAGAGCTCTTATGGAACAGTTAGATGATATCATATATGCGGAGTTTAGTGGTAACGCTTAGAGTATGGATAACATATGTTCTACTAATAGTAGATGGTTAGTCTGGGGGAATGTAACAGTTGATCCGTTGCCTCATTTAGCGGGATTCAACTAGCTCTCCAATGGGGAGGAATGATCCGAAGGGTTATTCATCTTCAAAAATATACACTGATCCAATGGTACAATGGTTATTATTATATGGTTAAAAACCATATGGAAAACATCTACTATGCTATGGTTCAACTAGCTTCTACAAATGTTCCATACCTCGCCACATGTTCCAAAGACTAAGATTTTTAACATGGTTTGTGCACCGACGAGGGTAACATGAAATGTTTTGCATGAGGGTGCACGGTCTCATTTGGCGAGACATATAGCAGAGTTCCATCATATTTGGTGGAGTTCCATCACATTTGGTGGACTTTTAGCGAAGGTTTCACATATAAGCAGAGATCTTGTGGAACAATTAGATGATACGATATATGCAAAGTTTAGTGGTAACGTTCAAAGTATGGATAACATATGTTCTATTAATAGTAGACGGTTAGTCTAGGGGAATGTAACAGTTGATCTGTAGCCTCATTTAGCGGGATTCGACTCAATTGTAACGTCTTGCTGAGTGTTAAAACAAGTAACATTTAGTGGGATGTTGCATTTGTTTAAATGGATAAACATACGAGTCTAACACGTAAACTAACCTCCCACTGAATGCTTCATTTGCATGCTTCTAGCCACATATCCTGGAGGCTCGCCTTTGTTTAGAAAATGCAGAGCATCGTTTCTATTATGGAAACTTGGCGGGGAAAGAACATAAGCATCTTTTCTGTTATGGAAATAACTCTGAGTATCATTTATGGTATGGAGTTCTGTAAGCTATATAGCCATTGTTAAGCCAGTACGCATTAGAGAGTTTTGCTAGCTGTAAATTTGACCAGATGTTGATGCTGTTCTAGTCGACTAGTCTCTATTCTAGTATGGTTTTCTTGCTCTTGAAAACCAATTGTAATTTACAGAGTAGTCTTGAAGGCTTTGCATAGCTTTATGTTTTACAGTTGTTGTTGAAGTTGATTCCAACCATTTATGTACCATTTTGAAGCTAATATTGGATCAGTACCCATTGGAGAGGGACCCGGAGACGTAGCCCAGAGAAGGGGGTGAACTCCGTTAACAATTTCAGTGTTTTGTGACTCTCTTTTACAGTGTTTCATCTTTCTGTTTTCTCATTTCTGTCCAGTTGCTTTACATTTTAGATTACAGTTTCCATCTACATGTTAAATGTTATTTCATGTTGAAGAAAACTCATTCTTAGCATTCATAAAACTTTTTAATGCACATAAGTGAGATCCTACGGATCAGTTGGCCACTATAATCATGCGTGTAGTACCTTTTGCGCGATAGCTTTTCCTACATAATTCCCTCCTGCTATTCCTTTGTGTGCTTCTGCTAAAATTCTTGGTCATTTGTGGTCTAGTATGTATCATCGTAAGATGCTATCTGTACCCATTTTGTATAGATTCCCTACGATCAGTTGATAGTCGGCTGCGTGGACTACCAGTTTCCTTTTCTGCGCAGTGGTATATCCCTGCGGTGCAGTACCTATGCTCAAGTACTGGATGATTTCTGTGAAGTAATCATCAGCAATCTGTACTGAGAAGAGCTGTGCATCTGGAAAGTTGTCTTCCAAATTCCTTGGTTCCTCTCCATTGCTGACCCTTGATAAGTGGTTGGGCCCTGCATTCAGTTTCCCTGGTTTGACTATTACCTTGAAGTCAAATTCTTGAAATAGCAGTAACCATCGACAGATTCTCCCCCCCAACACTAGCTTGTTAACTAGGTATTCCAGGGCTGATTGATATGTAAACATTTTAAAGTGTTTCCCCAATAGGTAATGTCTGTATTTATGTAGTGCGTAAACCATATATAAGCCTTCTCTTTCCTTTGTATTATAATTTTGTTCTGAGTCTGATAATTTCCTGCTTGCGAATGCTATCGGGTGATCCAAGTCTCCTGCTCCTGGTTGTGCTAAAATAGCTCCAAGTGATATTGTTGATGCATATACATGTACATGGAATGTCTTCTCCCAGTCTGCAAATACTAATATTGGTGCAATGACCATCATTTCCTTTAGGGTATCTAGACCGTGTTGGCACTCGTCGTTCCATTGATACTTGATATCCTTCCTTGACAGTTTTTCCATAGGCGTTGTAATATGCGCGTAGCCTTTGATGAATTTCCTGTAGTATCCCATATGTCCTAACGTTTACCTTAGTTGGCAGACTATTTTTGGTGCTGGTACGTTAACAATGACCACGATTTTGGCCGTATCCATCAATAAACCCTTTTTTCATACTATGTGTCCCAGTAGTATCCCAAATGGTGTTCCAAATATTCATTTCTTGATATTCTATGATATCTGGAAATGTCTGCATCGTTCTAACATGAGGCATAAGACTTCCACATGGTTTTTTAACAGGCTATACATCGTCCAATCATCCAAGTAGACTTCGAGAAATTGGTGGATGAATTCCTTAAATGTTGTGATGACCACTCTGGAGAATATCGCATGTGTATTCTTCAATCCAAATGACATGACTATTTACTAATAGGATCCCCATTCTGTCGCAAATGTGGTATTGCGTCTATCCTCTTGTGCTATATTAATTTGATGATATCCTGAGAATCCATCGGTGAATGAATAGGCTTCATGTCCTCCTACGTTATTGAGTAATTCATCTGTGAATGGTGTGGGGAATGGGTTGTGTAAGCAGGCACCATTCAACTTCCTCAGGTCGACACATATCCTAATCCCTCTTCCCTGTTTCTTGTCTTGTACTACCATAGGGCTTATCCATTCTGATTCTTCGACTGATTCAATGATACTAGCCTCGAGCATCCTGTCGATCTCGTCTTTGAAGTTCTGTTTGTAGATGGGTTTCAGTCTGTATGGTCATTGTTTAATGGGTCTCGCATTAGGTCTGAGTGGTATCTTCATTTCTCCTAATTATCTGGCCATTCCTTTCATCTTTGTAAAGGTTGTGGGGAAAAGGTCGTTGTATTTCGCAACAATTCTGTGATGCTTTCTAGTGTCTGTTTGTCCCAATAATCTCCAATGCTGGCCATTTTGGGATGTTCGGAAGTTCCTATGTTAACCTTCTTGATATTGATTAGCACAGAGATGACCTCTGATTCTAAGGGTGGTCCTTCCACCTCTCTCTTTCCTTCGACTTCTTCGATCTGAATATCGCGTGGATCATCTTCATCTGGTGCTTCTTCCTGTACATGGTAGCATGACAATAGTTCCTTGACTTTCTGCTTATTCTGTTGTTGTACCTCTGTGACAACTTCCACTTATGATTCTGTAATGAATATGACATCTCTGATCTATTTTAGGGATGTTTCTATGTTGGGGTTCTCATGCTTGAATGAAAAAGTGACTGTAAATTTCTGTTGGAGTGTCATCCATGTCTTGGTTCCTTTTTGCATTTCCTAGTCTATATACCAATTCACTGGTATGCCTTCTAAAGTATGACTGAAGTGGTGAGACCATTCTTCTGGTGGCATCATTTTCCATAGTGTTCTACATGCCTCCACGTGTTCTGCTGGCCTTCCTAGTCCATCATATTTTTTTTCAGTTGTTCCATATTTGTTCTGCACCAAAACTTATGTGCAGTAATCATTTGCATTGGTACCAATATATGATAGTCTCTTTGTGCACACCCCACCATATTGTGGGTGTAGATTTTAGTGCTAAATCTAGTGATAATTTTCTCTGGTTCTCTAAGACTTCATCGTCGTATTGTGTCAAGAAAGTTTCCAAATCATTTAGTCTGTGAAAACTGGGTGGTTCTCTGATTTATGCGCCAAGAAATCTTACTGTGCGGTCTATTCTGGCACACCTTCTTGTGGAGACTTCGTGTAGTCTTTGCTGCCAGTTTTCTAACCCAGTGTTTGAGTCTGTTGTGCATGAAGTAATGCTCCACCAACTAAGTAATCTGTCTGCAGTTGGGTTTATATAGTTTGCATCACGCGCAGTTGTTCTGTACAACTGGATGATTTTGTCTAGATATAGGAAAGTGGGTTCTATGAACCCCTCAGCTTCTGATGGGTCGAGTGGGGCTATAACCCTGTAGTCTCCTGACTCAAATGTCATTTTTCTGGTTTTCAAGTTAATTATGGCTTGGTTGTCGAATGCCAAATCCAGACCAAGTAGTGTTGGGTAAGGTGTTGTACCATCTACTATTCCAATGACTTCAAAGTCTTCCTTGGTGTGCACCCCATCCAGATCGACGGTTACCCCTTTCAATCTTCCTATTGGTAGGACTCGATGTTGATTTTCTAGTTTTAATTGAACAGTTGAGTATCCCAGTGTAGGTTCTCCCATGCACTGCCATGTAGTTTTTGGTAGTACGTTTACTTCGGATCCTAGATCTAGTATAATATATCCCATGTTGAAATCCCCAATATTAGCATTGATTCTAAATTCTCTACTTGTTCTTCTTCTTGTGTGTAGGTGGTTGACATTTTTCATTTCTGGATTTTGTTCCGTCTCTCTACTACATTTCTCTAGGATGTTTTGCAATAGTAGGAAAGATGAAGGATCACTTAACATTTTGATGCATGATTGCAAAAATTCTTTCATAGTACTTACTTGTTCCTTACGTTGTGTTCTGTTGGTATGGTCCAGTGATGGCGACATGTCATATTCCAGAGCTTCCTTGTTCTGCTACACAGTCAGTGCTATGTCCTCCTTCTAGAATTCTTGTCGAGCTTCTGTAAAGATCTCCTTTTCCGTTTGCACATCGAACTGCTTCTTGGGGTCGGGGTTCTTCTTTACCCATTAGTTCTGCGTTGGGTCCTGTTGGACTACGCCGTTTCCTATTTTCGTTCCTCCTCAAGTGACTATGTTGATGTTTCGTTCATCATCCCTTGCTTTGACTGAAATCCACTGAACATTCTGGTTATTTTGGTTCCCTTTTTCCTAGATATTTATGAGTAGTATCAGATATTCCTCTATATCGTGGTCTGAAGCACGACAATACATATAGGTCACTAGTGGTAGTGGGCATTCCCATGCATAATGTCCTAGTTGCTAGCAATTGTGACATGTGACTAGTCCTCCTCTGCATCCAAAACCTCCTCTGGATTGTTCTTCTCCTCTATAGGCTGTGTGATCACCTCGTGGCGTGCTATACTATGCAGTATTGTATTGGGGCTGTGTTGGGTTGTACTGCGACTGCATGTTATTGTAAGGTTGTTGCGCAGTATTATACTGCTGCTGCGCAGTGTTGTATGGTGTTGGGGCTTGAGTGAACTATGGTTTTGCCTACCCAACCATCATTTCTGCCTATACCCTCTATGCATCTGAGGTTCTTTCCCGCATCAACTCCATAGTTTGGTAGTATTTTTCTTCGTGGCCAACTGACTTGCAAAATGTGCAATATGAGTTCATTGGGACTGTTTGGTATTTCTGTGTCAACATGCAATGGTATGGGTTGTGACCCGGTTTCTTGTAGGTTTCACACCATAATCCCCCCCTGTGGCCGCGGGTTTGGAATTCCTGTTTCCATATACTGCGTGAATGTCAGACATTCATTTTTGTGGTGTTCTTATGTCCTACACGTGGTACACAAAACAACTTCTCGTTTGTCCTTGTTCTTATTCTGGTTTAACTGAAATGTTAAGCTCTTCAGATCCTGTTTCAGTTCTTCAATAGTTGGGTCCATCTGCTAGTACTGATTCTCTTCCAATTGCAAGGCTGCCTACAGAGCCTCTGCTTGTGTCTGAAACTTCTGTTTTCATAGTGGATATTTTAAGTGTGGGAGTAGTGAGTTGACAAATAGGTGCCGATGTTGCATCTCAGTCATAAGGTATTTTAACTTCCTTTTTAATCACTTGAATCTTTGATCAATCTCCCATACCGATTCTCCTGGTTCCTGTCTTATCTCAATAATCTCATTCATATACTGATCCTTTGAGCTCGGATTATGGAACTCATTAATTAGTAGTTTCTTAATGTCGTCCAGTGTCCTTGTTGTCCCTGGAGCACTATTTGTGTCTAGACTCATGTACCCGTCTAGTGCGTGGTCTCTTAGTGTGATCGCTAGTTGCGCTAGTTTGGTGTTGTTGTCAGTGATCTTCTTTGCTTCCCAGATCTTAGCGCAAATGAATAGATGCTTCTCAGGGTCTTCCACTGCTTCTCCTCAAAATTATGGTAATCTGATAGTAGGGTCGTGGTCTACCATTCTGAGTATTGAGCTACTGCCTCCTCCACGTGGTGTGGATACTTGACTAAGATTACCTGAAATGGCTCCTCCAGTTGTCGATCCTTGTATAGATGTGCTTCTTGTTGTCGGACTTCCTCAAAACTTTGGTTGCCTAAACGGTCATTTTCTCTATGGTGTATTGGTCGCACATGGGTTTGTGGGTTCCACACTGACATTGATACAAAAGGGGTGGCTGTCTTATCCTCCCATTCTGGGGTCTCTTATTTTCCTCTCGTAGGTGGCATGCAGGATTTCCTCAATCTGATCCATAGCTCAGAGATCCTCTACCTCTTCCTCATCGCTTGCCAAGCCCTCCCTTTCAGCTATGGATCTCTTCTTGGTGTTTATCTTATATTGGTAGGGTGCTTTGCTACACGTCGTTCCTGATGATGCCAAGATCCACTTGATCTGGTCATCATCCATCGAGATCAGGTCCAAGGGTTCCTCTTCATTTTTCTCTTTATCCCGCCCTCCTTCCATTCCTCTTCTTTCTGTCAGTACTTCCCCCCTTCCCCCATGTGCGCAGGGAAGTCTAACTGTCCGATTCCATTGTCATTACACCTTTGTTATATAGTAGTATCTTAATAGAAGTATACAGGGATCAAATGTACCTTCCTCTAGTTCCTTGTATAAATTCTTGCTTGGATGCGCTTTATGACTTCGTTGTGTCTACCACAAACTCTGTGATGAATCCTGCCACAATACTGTCAAGAAAAAAGTCTACTATGCAGGTGAATTTGGTGTTCACCTGCTGCAGTTGTTGAATCTGTACTAGATTCCAATCTAGCTATCGAATCCAGTTCATCGTGTCGTTATCAGTTAACCTTAAGATCCACTCTTGTAGTAGGTGCAAAAAATTGCAGAAGAAGATTTCGTGTAAATCCGTAAACATGTATTTATCTTGGTATCTACGTTGTGTGATTCTAGGGTTTCTATTGTCTTTGTGTGAAAACTATAGCTCTTTAGTTCACAACCAACCCTCGATTTCTTCTCCCATGGGGTTCCAAGGTCTCCACATTCCCTTCTAACGGTGCATTGCTTCTTCGATGGTTCTTGTCCACTCTATCTCATCTACTCAGTCCTATCTTGTTCCTCTGAATACAGAAACAAAACCATTTGTTGGTTTTAATCGACTCCCTTCTTAGGTTATCTAAGTTATTGACCCAGGGTTCATGGCATTTGGGATTCCAACAAAGCCTCTAACTATCAGCCCTCCTGGTAAACCAGAAGGTAATGCAGTGCCCGAAAGGTACTACACCGTCTCACTCGAGATAGATAAGGATGTTTCACTGTAAGACTCAAGTGTTTACAGCCTAGGAAAGAGTAGGAGATAAAGGGTTTCTTGACTAAGGCCCTATTCTGCAAACGGTTACTATAATCTACTTGTTCTTAGGAATCACATGCATATAACTCAAAATATAAATAGATTCTAATAATGCGTTGGTTATTCATCAATCGTAGTCATCTATTGCTGAAAGAAGTTAAAGATATGGAAACATTCAACACATTACATAGATGTTACCGTGGTTCACCCCTCCTGGGCTACGTCCACAAAGATTTTTATCTTGCCACTTTTATTATTGTAGTTCTTGATCTTCCTGTGTTGCGCGCTTACAGTCCTCTGCAAAAGTGGGTAAGATCTATGTGAGGCGAACTAGATTGCACCAGGCCCTACAACCTGCAGTCTAATCCTCAGATCTACCTTCCCTCATATTTTTCTTGCTCAACATCTTAAAAAACTTGGTTCATACAATTCAAAACCCCTCATGTATCACCAACAACAATATTGGGAAAAATCACTCAATAACAATTAGAATATTCATAAGAACTAACATAAAAGCAACAATGATAACTACAACAACTACTACCCAAAAAAACACACACCCCCATATGACACTTTTGTATCTATATTTATACATTTCGGGCTCTTTAGCCACTTACACAATATTACCAAAACCCTAACCCTTCTTACACTAGGTTTTTCTCCCATGCGCGTGTTGTTCTTCCTCCAGCTAGCGCTTCCCGCTGTGCACGCTTTCTTGCATTTGTGTGTGCTGATATTTTTGTAGTTGTCACTTCACTTTATCACACACTTTCTTTCCCATGATCATCCTTCTTTCCACTTCAGCCTGGTGCCAACACCAACTGTGGATTATCCGAATAACACCTGGGAAAATCCTCACCACTAAAATTTGAAAACAGTAATGGTTGAGTTATTTAGCATGTGTTAATTAACCATTTAGGAAGTTGAATGAAAGAAGAATAATTATAGAAGAAACATAATAGCCATATCAACATATGCATATATGAAATAAATCATGAGGATTAGCAAACCATAAACACCAATATGATAACGAAGTTCAACAATCTCGCCTACATCTCTGGGCCTTTGTCTCAGTGGGTGAGTCTTTCTTATTTCCGTTCAAAGATTTAAAAGGACATCATAATAGTGGAAAAAAGGTCACAAACTGATCTGGTCTTGTTCTACCAAATCTCTGGAACCCAACAAAACTGACAGCACTGAAATAGGTTGACCGGAGCTCCGATAAATGGCCCACAAAGGTGCTCTCCTCAATAGCTTCCCTCCATAAAAATGGATTTGTCTTGGAAAATCTTCATCATAAATCTATTTTGAACATCTCCCTTGGCTTCAAGAAGCCCTGGTTTATATATATATGAAGTTGGTAACAACCTCCCAATTTCTCCCCAAGATTTGGCCTAAAAAAGGGCCTGATATCCCCCAATATTGGCCAAAAATCTCTAAAATATGTTGAATAAATCATAAAAAATCTTAATATAATGTTAAATAACCCACTTTTCACAATATAAGGGTGCAACTCCTTTTTCTTGTCTCCTGGTCGTATGGAGGCTCTCCATGTGGCCTTGATCCAAGATCCTGGCATGATGGCCCCTTTTCTGTTTGGCTCTGGGTCATATGGCTTGGCCATGTGGCCTCTCCCTAGTCGTCTGCATGCCCCTCTTATCTAGTGTAGCACCTGTTCTATAGCCCCTGGTCGGCGGGCTAGCCTGACCAACTGAGATATAACTCTATAACCATGTGTTATCCATTATACCTTGGGTCTTATGGAGGAGCAAGTTGTATAGCTCGAAACCGGTGGGTAGGCCCAAATAATTCATGCCCATAGTTGGATTATAGGCCTGTGGTTCCATGGGTAAGGTCATGTGTGATGTTGCGTTGAGGTTGGGGCTAAGCCCCAACCCTTACCTCCGTCCAAAATATATGAAAATCAAACTTAAATATGGGTTTTTCCACCACAGGTTAAGAACCATACTGAGGGTGGGCTGGCTAGCCTGACTCTTCCAATTCATTCACCAACGGAGGTCCTCAGTTTGAATCCGGTGTGCTCCAAACCATTTTTGCACCATACCAACAACCAATGAATGGGTGCCACATGGAAACCCATGTCTGGGCCACGTGGCACCTCACTACTTGCCCAAACCGATGCCACGTGTCAAAGAACCATTATCCCACTTGTCTGCCAAGTATCAACCCAGTCACCTACCATTGTACTTGCCACATAATTCGTACAGACATGCCACGTAAGTCGTACGGGCGTGTCACGTGCCACCCTTGTAGTGGTGACACGTGTTACTCTCATATAGGTCCACCTGTCACATCAACTACCCAGTCAACCTCTATCCATGTTAGTGCCACATACCCTACCATGTCAGTGCCATGTACCCTACCACGTCATCTATATGGCCTGTACAATCAGCTGCCATGTGGCACTGTACAGACTATACAGTTAGCATTTTTTTGCCTGTTTGGCCAAATGAACAGATCGTGATATCTTGATCATACGATGTCTGTTTGAGCCTGTTCAAGTTGTGTTGGGTTCACATCGATGAGGCCTATGCACATGTGTTTTTTGAAGTGATTCTGATAACTTTGATTTTTAGGCCTTTTCTGAGCCCCATCAAGCTCCTGGATCCAATTCTAGATCACCCATGCTCCAATTTTTTCAATTGGGGCATGTATCAATTGTCTTTTCATTGGGATTGCAAATCCAATTTTGAAGCTATAAAAATGGATTTTTATGTGAATCACATTGGAAGGGATGAATATAAATGTCCTTGAAGATTTGAACATTCCATCGTAACCAAATTCTCCATGGAGTGATTAATGGAAACCTTTTGAAATATTTGAGTTCAATTTTTTTATTCCATTTCATGAGGTATTCTTCCACTAAATTTCCTTTCCAATTATCCTTCTTTTTTTTCAAATAATCCATATCTACCAATGCTTCCATGTAATAATGACAATGAATAAGGAGATGGATTGTATTTTCTTTTTTCTATTGATAAATTATACATAGGATTGGCCCATACAAGTTTGTCTTCTAAATATTTCACCATGAAAGAGCTTTATTTTTTATTGCTAACCACATAAAAGTTCAGGAATTTAAAGGGGATTTAATCTTCCATATCACCTTCCACCACCATTTATCATTCTTTCTCCTGACAGATACACACATTGCTTTGTATCCCAATTTTGGTGTATATATCCCTAGAATTACATTCTTGGACCAAACCAACTCATCTATTGATTCCTTAATTCAAACATGAGTTACCCTAATGTTTTTGCATATGCTTCCCACTAGGCCTTTTCTTGGTCTTCTATTCCTAACTTCTTTACCTTCAATCTCGGTGCCATATGGTGTTATAACCCTAAAATGCACCATACAGGTTTACCTGGCATCAGGCCAACTCATGCCTCTTCCTAGCCAAAGCCATGCTAAACAAATCCTCAAAAAACCACTTAAAACAAGCAACCCGCGCCCTAACTTCTCACTGGGCGTGGGCGACCACTTGCTGTCCGTCTACTGCACACGGGTATCCGCGGGCTAACCCACTACAACCCGCGGGTACCTAACAAAGCAAGAAATCAGGAAAGTTCCCGCCGGGACACGAGGCTTTTTGTCAGTTAACTGGAACTCTTTGCCATGCATGGCCAAGAGTTCGCCTAAAACCCTAGCTCCTTCTAGCCTATAAAAGAAGGGGTAGGGGTACTATTCAAAAGAGGAAAAATCATAGCAAAGAAACTCTGCCAAATTGCCAAGTCAGTTTTGTCCCAACCCTTTAGCCTTGTCTCAAGCT
>WSFP011420191.1:0-23084 GCA_009831015.1 Picea engelmannii
GCAATAATTGTGGATTTACCCTCCAAGGAGCCCGAGTGTACAATGAGACTTCCCTTCACCGTCACCTTGTGTAAGTACCTAAGGATTATGGAAACTAAGGACACCAACTCGCAGTCAGCCCTTGGGTGGGTACAGTCGACAGTCTGATATGAACGTATGGGAAGTATAACAAGTCTGAAATCAACTCGAGAGGCTCCCACACATAATCGTGGGTATAACTTCAAGTGACCCCCAATATACGATCCGACCACTACAAACAATTGAACCACGGAGGGATAATCTCCATAACTCTCCTAAATGCAACCTCATGTGTAACCCCTATGTGAGTGGGGTTCCCAGAAAGCCTATACGACAATTGGATTTGACTCTCCCTATCTCAGGATGTTAATGTTTGTTTTGAAAACTTTGGAGAGTTGTACTCACAGCCTAATCCAAAGTGATAATCCCAGTCTAATGTTGGTGGAATATCCTAAAAACAAAATGTTCTAGATAAATTTTAATTAGCGATGATTTTACGGCTGTTCTTTACTCAAAGGGTGTATGACAATGAAACTAATGGTATGATGACTCAATTCCCAAAAAATGCACAAGAAGATGATAAGCAGTCATTTATTTCGATGAATGGCTATTTAAGGGAAGTAGAAAAGTTGTTTTCGCTATCAAACACTAATATGCAATGTCCTCGATCAATTTGTTTCTCACTCAAATCCAAGGTAATGCTAAAAATTTCAGAAATGCCTACTAATATTCAAACCAATCACTAAAATATGTCCTTTTTCTTATATGTGAATGATAATAAGATGTAAGACTTCTAAATGTAAATCAGACTTCAGGATTAAACAATTAGAAGCAAACCTCACACAAAGCAAAAAATACCCTCTCGTCGTGAAATAGACAAGAAGGACAAAGATAACCAAATTTGCAAACAAGAACCAAAATACCTCAAACAAAAGAGAAATGTTGGAAAACTAACCTCAAAGATCAAATGAAAAGGACCACAGACCTTTGGATTTCCTCACAAAAGTTTCCACTCAGTTAGATAAAGGAGAAGAAAAAAACAAATTAACTCTAGGTCAGCAAAGACAAAGAGTGACTTCAAGGCAAGGAAAGAAAATGTCAAATTACCAAACAAGAGGAGATCAATACTTAGAAAACAGGGTGTTGAAGGCCAATACCATGATGGACTTAGAGTATGAGACCCTGAGGAAATTCCAAAACCAAGAAATAGCTTCAGAAGATGAAAAATCTGGAGAACTTCTCACAAAAATGGGGTAGCGCTCTAGTGTAAGGGACACTAGAGCATTCCAACGCTCTATGTAAGGCTAAAGGGGAGTTCTAGAGCTCTGACAACAACAGGGGGGGAGCGCTCTGCTCCAAAAACTCAGAAAAATGCCCAGAAACTCAAAAAATCAAATAAATTCAGTCAATCAGGGTGATCATGATGAAATAAAGAGGCAATCAAACAAATCTAAGAATCAAAATGACAATATGGAGAAGGTCAAATCAGTGGGAAAAGGGCCAAAACAATATTTGGGAATGGAAACAAAAATCAGAGCTCCTTCCCAGTGGAGTCGCCAATTTCTATTGTAGGTGAATCCCCCTGGGGACAAGTGGATTCCCTCTTGGTCTCTAGACTCCTAAGGCCAAGATAGAAAAGTGCTTAACATGGACACTGAATTCCTTTTAGATCTACTCAAGTTAATGAATGAAAGAGAAGGAGAAATATATGTACCTTATTAACGACGTTTGTCCTTGCAAAGTCTTGGTTGAGCTTCGATCCTGAGCTCCCTGATAGGTCTTGTAGGACAAACAAAGATACAATGGAATTCCTACTCTACTGAGATTAGCTCAAATATAGATCCATCTATTGCAGACAAACTCATATGTAACAAGAAAAAGTTTGAAAGAAACAAGTCAAGCATTGATTATTAATGAGAACAAGTAAAGATACTTGCAATCCTTTGAATGAAGGTGCAACATCTTCTTCCAGTTCTCCTTATCCAACCCATTTGCTCAAGTAATCTCCACTGATTTCTTTGATGACATCTCACTCATGAGATCATAAGTTTGATGTAATTCTCAATCTCTATTTCCCCTTTCACGATGAGAAGGCCTCCTTATATAACCTTGGAGAGGTCCAACCACTTGAGAGATATTTGGGATGATTTGAGGATTCCTCTCCTTCAATTGAGGATCTTCCCTAAGATGATGCCTTTACCATCTATTCGAATCCAACCACCTTCAAGAATTGAGGGATTCTTCCTTGATTTGCCTCAATAATCCCAAAATTTTCTAAAAAAAAGGGTAGCACTCCCCCAAAAGGATGCACAGGGTGCTCAAACACTCCCCCAAAGAGGCTCAGGGAGCGCCAACACTCCCTGACAGTGGGTAGGGGAGCACTCCTCTCCAAAATCCATTTTTTAGTGGTTCTTTCAGTGGAAAAAGGTTTGTACTCCCTGTCCAGTGACTTTTATTCTTCAAAACTAGTCTTTGGGGTGTCTTAACTGTTTTTGTGATGTCGTTAGAGGTACGACATAGGCAAGATGGTAGTATGATGTTTTTGACACATGGAACACTTGTAGTCAAGATGCGACACTTGCAAACAAGATGCGACACTTACAACACTTTTAATGACGACACTTGCGACACTATCGAAGTGAGTAATTTTGAGGTGTAACAGGAGGATGCCATCTCTACATTCCAGCTCTGTCTCAGATAGGAACCACACACCCCTCTCATGGGATCTCTCTTAGGTTTGTGTCTTGGATAATGTATCACACAACTGTAATCAACAACACTCCCCCTCAGCTAGGGAGGCATTATTCATCATACCAAGTCTCACGCGGATGTACTTTGAACTCTGTCTTGGTTGTAGTCATCAACATGCCATCTTAACTAGGGAGGTATCCTTCACCAAGATAATTTGGGGAAGATGTTTGCAATCTAATAATGGGTAGGAAGGTATTGCAAGTGTACTATTTTACTCTACATAATGTCTCTGATATAATGATATTTTATCTCAACATGTTTCGATCTATCATGAAACACTGGTTTCTCAAAGAGATTTACACACAGCTCTGGTTATCATCAAAGAATCCATCTCGTTATCAAGTAAATATGTCAGAATCTTATGGATTTTCATTTCTTCAAACACTCAATGATACATACTCTGCTTCTGTGGTTTTCAAGGCCACATATCTTTGTTTCCTGCTACACCAGGAAACCATGGAAAACTTCACAGTAAAACAACAATCAGATGTTCTCTTCCAGTCCACTATACTCTCTGCTCAATCTATATCTGCATATCCTGAAAGCTCAAGTTCACACTGGAGGCATATCTTAGGCCATATCCGACTGTGCCTCATATATATTTCAATACATGTTTTGTTGTTGTCTAGTGATTTTGTCTCGATTGACCCATGGAATGACTAAGTACATTAATTGCATAGCATGAATCACGTCTGGTGTTAACCAGATACATCAATGATCCAATTAGTTGTGGATCAATCTTGTTTGAATCATCATCAATATTTTTCTTCGAATCCATCACCATGGATTTGCATTCTGTCATACTAAACTTCTTTAATATTCCCACTATATATTTTCCTTGACTCGGGAAAATATCATCAGTCCTCTGTCATACTTCTTGTCCCAAGAAGTAGTGCATCATACTCAGATCCTTCATCTTGAAGTTAGAAGTCAAATCTTACTTGTATCCATCAACAAAGCTTTCTAAATAAGTCATCAAAATCAGGATCTCGTTACCAACACTATAATAATATAGGTTTGGATCAACAACACTCTTGCTGAAAACCCAAACTCGTTAATAATATATCCATCTGATATAGTTTCCAAATCATGGATGGTAGTATGGATGGAAGTGTATCAATATTACTGGATCAAGTGTCTCATCTTAGACAACTCCCTATGTTTGTGAGAATCATTTGGCTATATATCTCGCTTTGTATTTATCGACACTTCCATCAGCTGCATGCTTGATCTTATAGATCCACTTGGAAGTCACCAAAGACTTCCCTTCTGGTCCCTCAACAATATATTATACATCATTCTTTAATATATATTGGTATTCTTTTGTTATGGAATATTTCCATGCCTATTCTCTTTTTGTTTCTCCAATACAAGGAGGCTCAGAATCAATGAAGTGGTTCATGACTGAAGGATAGCTCCAAAATCTCTTTTTATTTCTTGGGATGTGCCTTGAGAGGCTTGTATGTTTCTTTGCCTCCTGCAAAGTGAGCCTAGGTAGGCCTTTTATGACCTACTGCAATATCTCTGAACATATCAACTGGAGAAACTGGATCAGCTAGAATAATGTCTGTCTCCCTCTAAACTACTGCAGGGGGAGAAGGTATTGTCTCACTGTCATGATCCATCTGAGATTATATGGATCTTTGAAAGGCTATCTCTTCTTTAAGGACAACATATCTTCGTGTATCAATCTATCTCTCACTGGGGATGTTGATTTGGAATGTCTTCAAAGATTCACCATTATCCCATAAATGTATCCTTTCTTCCTGAAGGGTCTAGCTTGGGCTTCTTCTCTTTGGGTACATGAAAATACACTGGGCAACCAAATATCCTGAAGTGTTCAATATCAGGCTTCACTCCAATGAAGGATTCTTCAGGAGTTATTTTTTTCAAAGTCTGGTGAAGGCTCTTGTTCTAAACATATATTGTGTCATGCATGCTTATGTCCATAGAATCATAGAAATATTTTGATCATGCATTATTGCATTGGTTTCCTCAATGATGGTTCTATTCTTCCTCTTTCTCAAATAGTTTTGACTCCCTGTGAGTCAAGTGACTCCCTTTGAAGGATAAACATATTCCTTTGTTGTTAACCTGTATGGAACAAGAAAAAAAGAGGAACCAAAACAATAATATTTCCTAAAGGAGAATAATGAGTACATCTCTAGAATCAAAACAATTTAAGGATTGTTGTCATAGATACAACACCTACTTGTAATGTAGAAAAATTTAGAAATATAGGTTTAGAGGAATGAAAATTACAACAAACAAACCTGGAGTCTTCACTTCTAGTGTGTTGTTCCTCTGAATGCACTGAGATACCTCTGGATCCATGACTTCATAAAAAGGTTTCTTCCTCTTCCAATTTCCCTCATGACAATGATACCAATAATATATATACAAGTGCATACTTGAGGGTGCTGATATGATTTCTCCGATGGAACCTGGTTGATCTCTATCCTCTTGACATATTCATGAAGAGGGTAGTCATAGTTTCCCCTTTTTGTATCACCCACAATAAGACTCCCTCTAAAGTATTGTCTTATGGGAACTTGAAGTTGCTTGATCCATCAAGCTTATATTCCATCATAGTTATGTTCATCATAATTTTATATTATTCACAAACACTTGTTAACTAGGCTAGAAAACCTAATAGCTAGGCTACGCTAGCACTTTTAGGTTTTGTTGGACTTATGAACACCAAAAATAATCCTTTGAAATATAGGAGAACACTAGTGAGTTGAAGATCTCCTTCAATGAGTTGCAAAAATCTTAATTCTAAAATTTCTGCAGAAATTAGTGAAACCCTAGGGCCAAAATCTCAAAATGATCAGAATTTCATTTTGAGAGTCTCTGGAGGTCCGGTGGAGGGGGATATACTATCCTATGAAAAAGTATCCCCAAAGTTCAAGTATTAAGGGATGAAACATCTCAGAAAGGAGAGCGATACAGATTTTCTGGAAACCCTAGGAGGGTCGTATGGTTCTGTAGAAAAGAGAGGAGACTGGTAGATTTTTGTGCAATGGGTTCTTCAATACCTATGCTCTGATTCCATGTTGATTTTTCAATAGGATAGGCTTAATCATGAAGTTCATTCCATTTTAGCATTTTACTTAAACCATAACCAATTTTGTTGCAACAACCAAGATCACAAGAAGAAACGCCATGCACAAGTACAAAAGAAGTATCCTAGGAAACCCTTCTCAACAAGGGAAGAAAACCTAGCCAATCATTTGTTATATTCTTCAAGATAAATACCTTCACCACCAATAAAACCTATCACACAAAAGGGTGCTCACAAAACCTAGAAAACTAGTGCCCAAGAGAGGTGTGCACTTTTCCCAAGTAGATGCACTTGCTGAAATTTCCAAACTCACACAAAAGATATGATTCCTCAATGGAGAATTTACCTTTACTTATATTAGACTTGACCTATCAACAAAAGTGTCTATTGGCACGAAAGGGATGACCTCTCTATCTCATAATATAATTAATGCTAACCAGATTAATTATATTTTACATTAATTATCAATTACATTAAGGTGGGGGTGACCTGTACCCTTTACGTTACAATTAGGGTTACATGCAGGTCTAACTCTTGAAAAATATAGCAAGGGATATCATACAACCAATAGTGCTCAGCCACTAGGTGCACTTCCATAGGGATGTCCATATTTATGGCTCATTGCATTACATAGAAGAAATACTTCTTCACTAGTGCTAAGCCACTATGATCACGTTCACATGTGCTCATCCACAACCACATCCACTCAACATATCTTCTTTCCCACTGCATTACACATGATATTCATCTAGATTTTCTCATCAACTATTTTCTCAGAGGAGGCTAATCTATCATCTTCATTTCCGTCTCATGACGATGCACCCAAAACTTTGGGATTTCACATGTTCACCTTGTGCTCAGCCACATGCACGTCCAACTCTGCAGATCTCCTTTCTTGTTGCATTACACAGGAGAATCATTTGTAGTTCTTCTCAACTCTCTATAAGGAGGAGGCTATCTCTATGTTCCAACTATGTATCAAATAGCAACCACACACCCCTCTCAGGGGCTCTCTCTCAGTTTTTGTCCTGGAGAATGTCTCATGCAACTGTAATCATCAAAAAATTCAACCACATATTTCTCATTGTCTAGACCTAAAACTTGAATCAATAGGGAGAAAACCCATTGGACTTCAATAACCATTATATTCACATTCATCAGCAAAGACATGCCCACTAAAAAATGTTTAGATTTGATAATCATTTGTAAAAAGAGGTCTCAAACCTATGATGGACATTATCTATATACCCTAATCAACGTTTCTTCATTGAACGGTTCAGAAATTGTGGAAAAAGACTCTGGTATATTGAGGGATTCTCGAATTGACAGAATCTCTACCCTACACAAAACCTTAGACACTCGTTTATTCACAATGACTCTTTCTTCATGGGAATAATGTTTGGTGCACCAATCTATACATTCAGGAAACATCAAAGTGGTTTCGACAACATAAGGGACTATGGTGGCCTGGACTGCTTCGAGGAACGGTATACATCTTCCTACTTTATCGAACAGGTTGCTCCTGGACACAGAGATAGGAGCAATAGTGATTTTGGTATTAAAAAAAAATTGAATCTCTGTCAATTAGGGCTTCTTCATTTTCCACAGGATCTTGTTCTATTACTGAGGTTATGATGGGATCCATGGTCGTGATGAAAAATACCTAGAAACGAGTGGAAATGACATGCAATTTGTGTAGTACTTTTGAGTTGTAGGTGAAATATGGTGGTCGTGCCAAGGTTTTAATGGTCCAACATTCAAAATACGATAAAACAAATGGCAAACCACCCTTTTGTACTTTTCCGCTTTTCAGGGGGATGAGAAAGTAGTTTGAGGCAACCCTCTTTTCATCTCAAAATGCACTTGGTGGTGCTACATAACCCCAAATGAAAACCATGTTTTAAATTTTGGTCTCGCTTTCCAAAATTAACTCTCACTCAATGTCTCCCCCCAAAATAATTCTTGGTCATTGATCTCAAGACCTCATGATCCGCGATGTGTCGGGCCCAATCAACTCAATGTTCCTACCAAATTTAGCCCTTCTCGGGCATATTTAGCCCCTTTCCTAGTTTATCAAGCTTCCAAACCTGTTTAGCATCCCGCTAGATCCTGAAATCTTGATTTCACATAATAAAAAATTAATGGTGACTAACATCTTGGAGGTACTAACCTTGCAGCATAGTTTGGCGGGTAAAAATCTTTTGTCATCGTCTGTGTTATGATTGAGTTATTAGTGATAGTGATGATGTATTTGATTCTTGTTGTGTAATTATGTAGGTGAGAATAGTATGAGTACTAGTAATGTATGTTATTATGGCATATCAATTGTGGTAACTGTTGTTGCTTTAAAAATAAAAATAAAAATTTACCACTACCGTACTCACTTACTTTAATGTCGTAACAGAGAGGAAATTACATATGGTATCAGAGAGGGTTCAACCCTACGACATTGGACCATTGTGCCTTCCACTATGATAGTAAATGATTAATGGTGTATCATTAATTTATTTTGAAATTTTCCATGCAGGTAATCATGGTTAGAGAATGCAGGGGAAGTAGATGCCATGGCGTGAGAAGAAGAGGTATGCCTCCTCTGCTTGTATCCACGTCAGAGGGGTCTAACCCCAAGGAGGCGAGAAAATTACTGAGTACGAGTAGGTTGTTGTGGAAGATGTGGTAGGTATGATGATATCCTTCTAGAGGATGTCAAAGGCATTGATAAACTGCCTGGATCGAGATGAGGGCAGAGCGTCTATTCCCAATGAGGGTTCACAACATGCACCAGCTGGTAGTAGAAATATACACATGTAACTAGAGAAGGTGAAGTTTCCCAAGTTCTGGGGTGCCAGAGATGGCTTAGCCATTGACGCATGGTTGGAGAACATGGCAATGTGCTTCGCACTTCGTGATTACACCTCCAACATGAAGGTTTCCATGGCATTCTTCCAAATTAAAGGGAGTTCTCTACTTTGGTGGAAGACACTCATACCTCAACTAAACATGGTCATTGAAGATGTGTCCTGGGAATTTTTCAAGGAACGATTCCGGGAGAGGTACTTGTCGAAAGAATTTATTTAGCGTCAACGTAATGAGTTCAATGCCTTACGATAGGGTAGTCATATGGTGCCAGAGTATGAGTCCAGGTTCATGGAGCTACTTAGGTATGCTCCACATCTAAAAACATAGAAGTTAAAGGTCAATAAGTTTTTGTTCAACCTTAACTTCAACATTCATGCAAAGGTGAGGATCTTAATGCCTCAAACATTGCATGATGCAGTTCAGAAGGCCCTCATAGCTAAGGAAGAGTTGAACAATGGGGCTTAGGGTAGGACTCCTTCTATACTAACTGGATAGACAACATCAAGAGTGCAACAACATTAGACACCAGTGATACAGACTTCTAGGCATCGAGATACACCCAAAGGACCTATGTTATCGACACTATGATGAAAAAATCCTCAGTAGAGGACTCCTTAGAAAGCACCACAACAAAAACAACAATATCATTCGTAGCAACAACAACATTTTAGGCATGTTCAACAGAACATACCAGGCTCATAGACTGTTAGGCCAACAACTTCTACTTCAGGGACTAGGAGCACTGGAATGAAGGTTGTATGGTGGACATGTGGAGAGCGACATTACCAACGAGACTATCCAATTGAGAAGGAATGAGCGGTCAGATCATCAAGACCCACTACAGTTGGATATTTGGGAAAGGCCCATAGGATACATGCAACGATGAATAACAATCGGGTCGAGCATGAGTACACTGTACTCGAGACATCATTTACGATCGCTAATCAAATTTTTGGTACTTTGATAGATCCAGGTGCTATAGAGAGCTTTATTTCTATTGCAATGCTAAGAGAATTAAGGTAAAAGTAGTTGAGAAAGACTAGTTCATATATGTAGAAATGGCATTGGGAGAAAAACATAAGGTTGGAGGAAAGGTTATGGACTGTAGCATTAATTCGCATGAATTTGTAATGAATTCCAACCTATACATCAAAATATTAAGATCTTATGACATAGTGGTAGGCATGGAATGGTTGGAATCGCATGATGTGATACTTAACTATAAGACGAAACAATTAAGTTTGATGAATGATTTGGTTCAGAGTAGAGTAATTGTAGGAAGGAACCAGGGAGTGTCAATGAGTTTAATTTCTTCCCTACAATTGCATAAGAGTGTGCGCAAGGGATGTAAGTTATATCCAATCTTAGCGCTAAATGAAAAGGGAGAGGACGAAGGACTAGAAAAACTTCTTGTAATATCAGATTTTGTAGATGTATTTCCAGAGGAGATACCAGGTTTACCTCTAGTAAGAGAATTAGAGCTTACAATAGATCTAAAACCTAGAACATAACCAATTGTTAGAACTCCATACCAGATGTCGACATCGGAATTGCAGGAGTTGAAAATACAATTGAAGGAATTATTGGACTTAGGACTTATACGTCCAAGCGTATCGTCGTGGGGTGCACCAATTATTTTTTTAAAGAAGAAGGATGGATCATGGAGATATTGTACTAACTATCGTCAATTGAACAAAGCGACGATCAAGAACCAATATCCATTTCCAAGGATTGACAATTTATTTGATCAGATGAAGGGAGAAACTACATTTTCTAAGATCGACTTCAGATCAGGTATCAATAGTTACATATTAAGGAATAATATATCCCTAAGATCGCATTTAAGACAATATTCAGACACTATGATTTCATTTTTTTACCATTTGGACTGATGAATTCCCCGGTAGTGTTCATGAGATTGATGAATAGGGTATTCTGTGAATAATTAGACAAGTTTGTTCAAGTATTCATTGACGATATATTGATTTATTCTCGGATGAGAGAAGAGCATGACAAAAAATTGATATTGGTTTTACAATGTTTGAGATAAAACAAGTTGTACAAGAAACTGTCAAGGTGTTCTTTTTACCAGAAGTAGATTCATTACTTGTGACATATTATATTTGGAGAAGGTATCGTTGTGGATCCAGTGAAAGTAGAGTTGATTATGGAATGGATAGAACTAAAAAACGTATAAGAGGTACGTATATTTATGGATTTAGTAGTATATTACCGATGATTCATCGAAGGCTTCTCAAAGATAACAAATCCGATCACAAAATTACAATAGAAAAACAAGAAATTTGTATGTTATGAGAAATGTGCACAAGCATTTTAGAAAATTAAAGAGTTGTTGACAACAACACCAATACTGAAGGTCCATGACATGGACAAGGATTTCTTGGTATGCATGGATGCAGCCAATGAAAGTCTAGGCGGATTTTTGATGCAAGACGGTCGAGCGATCACTTACATTTCAAAGAAATTAAGAAGGCATGAAGAGAATTACACAATGCACAACTTGGAGTTATTAGAAATTGTATATTCCTTACGAGTATGGAGACATTATTTGATTGGATGAAAATTTGAATTAAAGAGAGATCATTGTGGATTGCAACATCTTTTTACGTAGAGTGACCTGAACAAGTGACATAGGCATTGGTCAGAACTACTTAGCGAATATGACTTTGAGATTACTTACATTAAAGGAATGGTGAACAAAGTAGAAAATGAGTTGAGTCGGAGACCACACATATTCTCAGTAATACCTCTTAAGACGAATCTTCGACAAAATATTCTGAATTTATAAATAGATGATGAATGGTACAAAGAAGTTAAGGATAATATTGGATAAAATACAATCATGTTACCTAATTTTGAAGGTTATTCATTGGACATCGAGGAATTTTTGAGATATAATGGAAGAATTTATGTACCACCTAAAGACGAATTAAAAAGTTTGATCTTAAGCGAAGCTCATCAAGTGATGTATATGGCTCATTCGGGAGTCATGAAGATGAAGGAAAACCTTAAGCTTTTATTCTTCTGGAAAGCAATGAAAGAGGACATAGTTAACTATGTGGTGAGATGTATAGAATGTTAGCAAGTGAAGGTTGAACATAGACATCTATTAGGATTGTTACAAACACACACTATACCTGAATCGAAATGGGAGGTCATTTCGATGGATTTTATTTTTGGATTGCCACTGAAGATAGGGAGACATGATTCGTGGTAGTTGACACTCTGATGAAAAGTGCACACTTTATTCCAGTGTGTACAATGTATCAGGCGCCAGATATAGCCAACATTTTTGTTAGCGATATTGTGAGGTTACATGGAGTACCAAGAAATATCATATATGATTGTGGATCGGTGTTTATAGGACGATTTTGGACTAGTTTCCAAGAAGCCTTAGGAGTGAAACTAAGTTTTAGTACAATGTATCACCCAAAGACAGACGGACAGACAGAAAGGATGAACCATATTTTTGAGGATATGTTACGTATGTATGTAATGGATCAACAAAAGCGTTGGGAATACTTCTTTCCATTGGTAGAATTTGCATACAACAAAAACTACTAGAGTATGATTAAGATGGAAATGTTTGAGTTTCTTTACGGGAGACTGTTTCTGATGTCGTTGCATTGGGATCAAATTGAGGATAGGGTCCTGGTGGGACCAAAAGTGATCCAAGAAATGGAATAACAATTGAAATCAATAAGACAAAGGATTAAAGAAGTGAAGTATTGAAATAAGGTTTATGCAGATGCGCATCATGTTGATCCCAATTGTGAGGTTGGCGATAGGGTTTTCTTGTGGGTAAAACTGCATAAGAGTTCGATTAAGTGTGGAAAGGGTTCCAAAATATCTCCTAGGTTTGTGGGACCTTTTCAGGTTGTGGAAAAGAAGGGACCCATGGCTTATCGACTAGACTTGCTTGATTCTTTGAGGCATATGCACGATGTATTTCATGTATCTATTTTACGACATTATATTAGTGACCTGTTGTTGGGGTGAGAAAAAGGTATAAATATTCTCCTTGTTACTTTGGTTTGTGATATATTCTTTGTTGACTTTTCTATTAATTCGAAGTAATTAGGGAAGAAAATGGTTAAAAATCCTTTAGGAAATATTATTGAACGATATTAGATATTTATGAACTTTGGTTTGAATTGTTTTGATTTATGTAGAAATGGACAATTGATGTTAACTAAAGATAATTAATAAGATCATGGAGATGCACAATACATTGAAGATCGAAGAAATCATGCACAAAGCAGTTCAGGAGAAGATTGACTTTTTATCTTGCAATCTTCATAAATAGTAAAATCAATCTTCAAGATCTCTCGATCCTTAGGATAGCTTAATTTACTTATCTCATTGTAATATATAAAGAATAGTGAACGATAGAGAGATAACCAAGAATTCAGATCTCTTAAAGTGTTGACACTTTGTACAACAATACCATTGTAAATGATTTATCAATTATGGAATTAATGGAAGCTTCAAGCGTTTTGATCATTTTTGCGTACTGAGTTTTTTGTAGCACTATCTTCTGAAAACCGTGGGCCCAGTCAATAGGAGTTATTGTCTCATCTGTAATCTTATCAATTTTGTTATAGTTTTGTGATTTGAATTTCCTTTCAACAGTTAATTTAGACTCGTTAATGTGTTGATTCTTTTATGAATTAGTTATGTTGTTCCATTTGTAGAGAGTAGATGTTCCATTTGGAGATTATCGATTGTTGTCCCATTTCTATTTGCTTCCAATTTATCGCTTGTGAATTCCTTTCACTTAAATTTGCATTTGTTGTTCCTTTCGTTAAATTTGCATTTGTTGTTCCTTTTGTTTAATTCGCATTTGTAGTTCCTTCTTAAATAGTCAGTAAATCGATGTTCCTTTCCAGTAGATTAATTAATCATTGAGATATTGATTCATTAAGTGTTTTCATAGACTAAATTGTTGTTTCTTAGATAGATGAATGAATTCAGTAAAGTGATTGATGCTTTGATTCATGGTGTGTTATTGTTCAAACTATACTTATGTTGATTGAGTTATTAGTTTTAGATTTTTTAGTTAATGTGTGAAGAACTTGATTATAACAGTAATTTAGATAGACTCAGATTTGTTGTAACTGAATTATCTACATGATTTAAACCTCTATGACTATCTTCATAGACTTTTCTGACATTCTTGAGAGAAAAGATGAATCCCCAGTTGATGAAATTAATGTCGAACTAAGTTTGTTTTTAGGAAATCTTAAGAGCCCAACATTTTGGTGCCATTTCCAGGGAGAATGTCAAAGATAGTATAGGTTGCGTCTGTGAAGGATGAGGTATTGAAAACATAAGGTAAGAACCTACGTAGGCAACAAGTAAAATGCTTGTGCCAACACCCACCTTCAACTAATGCATAGAGGTTATATAGGTGCATAGAATTTGTGTCAGTGTGTATGAATAAGAAGAAAGAACCTAAAAAACAAAAACCCTTACCAAAAACTACAAAATACCAGGTCCTGGTGCCCCCCTAGAAGGATCACTATTATAGACAAAATCATCTGAAAAGTTGAATCTCAAGCCTCGGTTGGACCTCAAAAAGGTTCTACCCGAGTCCCTCAAGCAACAAATTCACCAACTACAACTCATGTTGAGGTTCATAGCAGAGCTAAAGTAACTGAACATAGATTTCAAAATATACATACTCCATTTTTCAGTCCTTTAGGCGAGGGAAATTCTTGTAATTTGAGAGAAGGAGAAGGGGAGACCAGTGGAATTGTTGATGCAAACCCGCCATCACCTAAACCTAGATCTCCTATGATTCTGGAAGGTGAAGGAACACCTAAAATACAAGACATAGGAAGCACAGCAAAATTTCCTAAGGGACCAAGTAATCAACCACCCCGAGTAGAACACCTAGACCAAGAAATCCCTGAAAACTATTGGCACATTTTTGACCAAATCGCACAGCAAAATTAGCCGCGAACCCAGAATTATACTTTGGAATATCCAATAGTTGATCCAGCTGCTAATGCCCCAATGAAAGCCATTCCACTACAGAATCTTCCAACTTTCAATGGTATGATCTCAGAGGACCTTGACGCATTCCTATTTGAATTTGATGTCATGTGTAGAGGTTATGATTATACCTTTGAACCCAAAAAACTAAAACTATTTCCCTCCATCCTGAAAGGAGAAGCTTTACGATGGTTTATGGGACTAGGAGGAGGAAATACAAACTCATGGGATGAAATGAAACAAGATTTTCTTACGAAATATCAAGACTACTCGAGAATCACAGATTTGAAGGATGAAATCTTTAAAATGATTGCAAAAGAAAATGAAACACTAGAAGAATATGTTGAAAGATTTCAATATAACCTGCAGAGATCACCTTATGGTACAATACCAGGTGAGGTACTTAAATCCACTCTAATAAAAGGTATGAAGGATGAATGGGTAGAGACGTTAAATTTGACGGGAAAATGTGATATTTATCAAGAAACATAAGACAAAATTGTCCAATTTTGTATGAGGTGTTCACGCGGTAGTACATGAACCAGATTGGGAATATGAGCCCCTATCACCAGAAGTAGCAACATCACTTGTGGGAGCGTCACTTGGGCATAAATTAGTAATCTTTTAGAAAATTTTAAAACTGACATTTTGGGTACTCTGACTACACAATTAGATGTTCTGCAGGCTAAACAGAAACAAGCGAAAGCATAACAGTCATTGGATATATTTTTTCCACAGTGCAGGAGGAAACATGGTTCAAGGGAGTGTCCCTTGGACATGGATCGGACCTGTGCTATCTATGCCAAAGACCATGCAACAGAAAAATTTCCATCACTCCCAGGACTAAAAGTTATCTTTAAAGAAGCAGAAGAGGAAACAAAATCAGTATATATGATGGCTCAGCATTGCCAATGGAAGGATCTCCCTCCAAGTATGCTACAAGACCCTTCTTCTTTATTTTCTGGACAATATAATTAGCAACATAATCCTGGAAACACATGGTAGGGCCAACCATTTTCTAACCCCACCTAGAAGTCCCAACAATATCTTGTTGCAGCCTGGACAAAACAACCGTTTTCTAATCCTACTTGGCCTAACTTGCAATACTCTACCCCATTTTGGTAGAATTCAAATAATAACCCCTATCCTTCACAATGGACTAGGACAGCTACACAAGCCCCCAATTGGACTAAAAACTGGCAGCACCCCATGGGACTAACCAATCAACCTATGGGAATGATACATCAATCTCAACCCACCTTCAATTACCCCAGAATCCTCAAACTCAAATGCACCCTCAACTACCAACTCAAACCAACCTGAATCTTAACAACAGACCAGTCCAACTCGTGCAAACTATTGAAAATTTAGAATGTGGAACAAACTCTGTCGGGTGCAATGAACTTCGGTTAAGATCAGGGCATGTAATTTCTCATGAGGAAATAAACATTCATCAAGAACAGGAGAATGAGAATGATAGACAACCAATAATAAAACCATCAACTGTGGTCATAACAAAAGAAACAAAACAGGAGGAAAACACAGTCGAGCAACAAAATTCTGATAAAGAAGTAATTTCTCCTCCCTCATTTCCTGAAAGGATAATGATAGAAAAACTAGTCGTATATCCTAACTTTGATATCATCGGGGAACTAAAGAATCTATGTGTTAAGATTCCATTCCTACGGGATTTACAAGATATTCATATTTATGAAAAAACAATTAAAGAATTATGTGGGAAGAATCCTAGAAGAAAAACTAAGAATCCATCAACTGTCCACGTGGTAGGAACTTTGTCTAGTCTTATTCTAGGAAAGTGGGAGCCAGTCAAATACACAAACCCAGGGAATCTCGTGGTAACGGTTCAGATACAGGGTTGTTTTTTTCCAAATACATTGATGGATTTGGGGGCAACCATCAATATTATCACCACCGAGAACTGTAATGTCCTGGGTATCACCTCCTTCGAACCTACTTCAACTATGTTAGAACTGGTTGATAGATTGTTGGTTAAACTAGTCGGCACATTACAAGACATAGCAATCTCGGTTGACTCTTGGGAATACCTAGGTGATTTCCTAGTTATCAACCCAAGAAGTAGACTCGATGGACACTTGTTAATATTGAGATGACCATGGCTAGCAAGGACAGATGCATACATAGTATGTCACACAAGCAACATGACAATTTATAGAGGAAGTGATATAAAGAACCTTATCTTGTATCCTCCAGCTAAACCAAGTCTTCCTGTCATACATCAACAATTGAAACCACCTATATATCCAGAAGAAAACCTACAATCTCCTCTCACACTAGAAGAAGCTCTTAGGCTCAAAAACCAACTAGAAGATGATGTGATCAGTAGCTTCATTAACAACCCAAATGTTATAGGAAACCCAACATGTCAAATGATAAAAGTTGTTTTAGATCATGAAGCACAGGGAGATCCTTTGGAAGAATTAATGGAGCAACATATTCACACTACTGTTGTCCACAAAAAAATTACAGTTGAAATCACACCAGGAATATTTTTGAATATTAATGCCAATTTGAATGAACAACAACAACAAAAATTGATTTAGATCCTTTCGAAATAACAACATGTTTTTTCTTGGGAGTATCCCGACATGAAGGGAATTGATCCCCAACTGTGTATACATCATATCTATATTGAAAAATATGCCTGACCCATCCGACAGCCCCAACGAAGATTAAACCCTCATCTCAAGGACGTTGTTAAATAAGAATTACATAAACGATTGGATGTAGATTTCATATATCCTATTTCAGATAGCCGATGGATCTCTCTGCTAGTAATCATCCCAAAAAAGAATGGTAAGTGGTGAATCTATGTATACTACAGAGAACCCAATAAACCTACCTAGAAGGACCATTTTCCTCTACCTTTTATGGATCAGGTCCTTGATACTTTAGTAGGGAAGCAATTTTTCTCCTTCCTAGATGGGTTTAGTGGTTATAATAAGATACAGATTGCTGCAGAAGACCAGGATAAAACTACATTTACATGTCCTTGGGGTACCTTCGCATATCAATTATTTCCCTTTGGATTATGTAATGATCCAGCTACATTCTAGAGAGTTATTTTAAACATATTTTATGATTTAATAATGAAGGACTTGAAGTTTACATAGACGATTTTACCCCTTATGTCACTTACTTTGATCAAGATTTAAGCAATCTAGAGACGGTACTGGAATGATGCATTGCTACTAGGCTATGTTTGAGTCATGAGAAATGTCATATGATGATGATTGAAGGTGTGGTACTAGGACACTGTGTTTCTATAGATGGCATCAAGGTAGACCCAACAAAAATAGAGGTAATCCTTAATTTGCCTACACCTCGTACACAAACTAAGGTACATAGTTTCTTTGGATGTGCGGGATATTATCGCAGATTCATAGAAAATTTTTAAGAATAGTTGCAACTTTACATTATTTAACTGGTAATGTGGAATTTCAGTGGTCTAATAAGTGTGATGTTTCATTTGCAGATCTGAAAAGGTTAGTTTCAACAACACCGGTGCAGAGAGGACCAAACTTGAAATTACCATTTCACATCTCTTTAGATGCATTGGATATCTCTATAGGCATTGTCCTTGGACAGGAAAAAGACAAGACACTTACGTTATTTATTTTATTAGGAAAAATATTACTCCAGCCGAATTAAATTACACAGTAACAGGAAAAGAAGTTTTAGCCGTTATACATGCTATTAATAAATTTCAACACTATATAATAGGCTATCCATTGATTCTATATACTAATCACTTTGTTATTAGATATTTAGCCAACAAACAAATTACTAATGGTCAGGTTACTCGGTGGTTGTTTTTGTTGTAGGAATTCAACATCACCATTAAGGATCAGTCGGGAAGAGAGAATCTGGTCGCAAATTTCTTGTCTCATGTACCCAAAATAGATAACTCTTTGATTGTCGAAGATGAATTTCCAAATGAACACTTGTTCATTGTGAATATTAAGATTCTTTGGTACACAGATGTGGTGAATAATCTGGCAGTTGGGAAATTGCTAGCACACCTGTCATCAAGAGAAAGGAAATTGATTATTCAACGTAGTCCATGATTCATCTGGATTGGTGGATATCTTTTCCACACAGGGTTTGATCTTCAGATCTGAAGATGTATTAGAGACAATGAAATTTACGATATCTTGAAGGTGGGTCATGATGAGCCCTGTGGTGGAGATTTTGCAGATCGCAGAACTAGGAATAAGGTTTTACAGATGGGATATTATTGGCCCTCAATATTCAAAGATGCAAAGAAGTATGTCCAGGCCTGTGACAGCTGCTAGAGGATGGGTCGATCAGGCCAAGCTGATGAAATTCCCCTGCAACCAAAAGTGGTGATGGAACCTTTTGAGAGATGGGCACTCGATTTTGTTGGCCCCTTTAACCCAAAATCAAACCAAAATACTTATATACTAGTTGCAAAAGACTATATGACCAAATGGGTAGAAGAAGTGGCCTTTCTAAACACAACTGATGAAGCAATCATTAAGTTTCTCTTTGAACTATTTGTATGCTATGGATTAACTAGGGAAGTAATCATGGATGGAGGGTCGCAATTTACAACACATAAAATATCAGCCACTCTGTGCAATTATCACATTAAACATAGGATTACCTCCCCATACTACCCACAGGAAAATGGAAAAGTGGAAAGTACCAATAAAGTCTTGGAGGAAATCTTGACAAAAATAGTCTCAACAAACCATTAAAATTGGGCATTCGAGATTCCAAATTCCTTATGGGCCTATCGCACAACATGGCGTAACACTACTGGATACTCTCCTTATCACCTAGTCTTTGGCAAAGAGCCTATCTTTCCAATTGAATTTGAGATCAAGACTCTAAGAATGCCCTAGGAAATTGGACTGGATCTTATGAAAGCACACATGCAACGCTTACAACATCTCAATGATTTATATGAAGCATGTGTGTTCGCCCTTCAACAGACAACTGTTATTCAGTAGTAGAGAGCTAGCTGGCACGACAAGCATATCAAGAAGAAATCCTTCCAGAAAGTTGATTGGATGTGTTAGGGACCTAACCCCTCACATATATAGAACAATATATTCAGATGTAATAAAGGTCAATATTAATAAGGCCTTGCAATAAAGTGGAATAAATTGAATGTAAGAAGACCTAATAGAAGCTTTTGCTTCTAGAAGGATCTTCCTCTAGATGGTTCTTTTGATAGAAATATTTAGTATAAATAGGAGTCGAGGGTATGAGAACCCTAGCTTGGATATTATTGTAATAGAGCTCTACTCGACTGGAGGTTTCCCCCTCGAAGAGGCCTGTGAACATTGCTCTCAGAATCAAAGTGCTCCTTCTAGTGTTATTTTGATATCATTTCAGTGTTAGTGTGGTGTTATTGTGGTTATATTGTTATTTATCTGCCATTTCTAGCATTTTATTTCTGTTCTGCATACTTTTTATATCTGGAATATTACAAGTGGTATCAAATCACTTTCCTCCGCAAAAAAATGTGGGTTAATTTTTTTCAGGGTAGAGACGTATTTCGACGTCTTAAAGCTACAGAGATCTGTCGTTAAGCGCATAAACCTACGGTTGAGGGATTCATACACGCATTAAATACAAGTGGTTATTAAGCACACATTTGATGGCCACCCTTCTAACCCCTGTTGGTACCCTTTCGAGTGGTAGCGCATCAGATAGCACTTGTATACGGACCAACCTAGATTTCCTGAAGCCCTCTTTAGATAAACCGAGTGGCCGCATGACTTCTATAGTGTCACTAAGAAAAACACTCAGGAAGATGCTCTCTAGTACCTGGGTAGTCGGGTACTACGACTAAGGGCACGGTCTATCCTCCTTATTTGGTGCCCTGAGATATTGGGTCGTGTACTAATTTTGGAACCCGTGCATATATCCGAGAGCTATAGCATAGGGAAAACCCTTGTCTCTAGAACCCTTGAATACCTAACCCTTGGGGATGAAAAAAAAACATAAAACAAACAAGATCTATTGCCGCCAAACTATGTTCGAGTTGACAAATCACTACACATTTCTTTCTGGTTAATCATTTGGGCATTTCATCACTGCAATATTCTTTAGACCAGAGTATAACTCCGTAGGTGTAAAACAAAAACAAAAATTGCACTAAAGTCTGGAAAGTTTTGCACCATTATTTGAGACCTATTCCATTGGATTTATCTCTTCACCCTTATCACATTCATACCTATCATTTTTCAACAAAATTTTGACCCCACCCACCCCTTATAGGTTCCCTCGTCATCATGGCCCATACTCGTATCCAAGACTTGGAAACTTGCTTCAATACCTTGCAATCTAATTTCACAGAGACCCAACATGAAGTGAGATAGCTTAGTGCCAATATTTCCACCATCAATAAAAAAATGCACTCCTCCATCACTGCATCAATCACTGAACTCAAAGAATACCTCAAACAAGACATGACTACCCAGCTTGAATCTGTCATTTCGATGATCTGCACCAAGCTGCATATCCCTGTAGATCCCCCTTTATTTGACCCACCTTCACATACCGAAGTTGAAAATTCCTCTCATTCCCATAATTTTCAGCCCCATCACTTTCAGCGTGACCTACGCCTTCTGCAGGTGGATGTGACCAAATTTGATGGCTCAGATCCAACTGGTTGGGTAACTCAAATGGAACATCATTTCTCTTTGTACGACATTACAGATGATTTGGCCAAACTCTGGTATGGTGTTCTCCATATAGATCAAGAACGTTGGCAATGGTGGCAATGGAGAAAAACTTCCCGTAAAGGGTATATTTCTTGGACACACTTTGTGGCAGAAATTTATGAATTCTTTGACACTGACACCAACCATTTAGGTCGTTTGACAAATTTGAAACAATCTGGAACAGTGGAAGACTTTATAGCTTCTTTTGAGTGATTGGAGTTTTGTACAAAGGGCATGTCAGATGCTTTTTTTCAAGAATGTTTTATTAGTGGCCTCAAGGATGAGATCCGTGCCCATGTCCTCATGGCTCAGCCTCAAATTTCAATGGAGGCCACTAAAAGAGCTAAGGAATCACAACAGGTTGTCTCTTCTCAAAACCCAAAACCCCCCTTTATTCCTCGCACTAAACCAGTAAATCCCACTACTCCTTCTGCTCCAATAAAGATCCAAAAATTGACCAGGGATGAAATGGTTGAACACCAACTCAAAGGCCTTTGTTATAATTATGATGACAAATATTTTTCGAGCCACAAGTGTAAGGAACAAAATATTTTTATGGCCATCTCGGAGGACATTTCTGAAGAGGATGTTGAAACTCCCCTTGTGTTTGAGTCACCTGAACCCACTGACATAACCCCTCCCTTAGACCCTCTTGAAGTAGAACCGGTCATTTCCCTAAATGATCTCACTGGCTTCTCTACCTCCCAAACCCTCAAGCTAATTGGTTACAACAAGCATAGGAAGGTCATAAATCTTGTTGATAATGGAAGAACCCATCATTTTATTCATCGCCGCATTGCCCAAGAAACCCATTGCTATATCCATGCAGTCAATAATTTCCAAATCATGATTTCCAATGGCGGCTCCATGAAATGTGGAGGGCATTGTGAAAATGTGAATCTCCAAATTGGTGACTACCACATGAAATATCATATGTTTGCTATCGACATGGGCGGTTGTACATTATGTTGGGTGAAAACTGGCTAAGGACTTTGGGTCCCATTCTCATGGATTTTAAGGAATTAACCATACAATTCGACTAGGAGAGCCAACAATATAAGTTCCAAGGCATCACCGTCGGTTCACCTGAGATCATTAGTTCATATTGGCACAGGGGAAGACCCAGGGTTCAACGCTTCAATAGCGCACCAACAAAACCTTAACTATCGACCCTTTCGGCAACACCCGCGAAGCAGATGAAGTCTCACCCAAGGTAGAGACAAGGGTGGTTGCAGGAATCAAGTGTCTACAACCTAGCTAGGACACATATATGTGATTACAACAATTAACAGAGAACTTAGAAGTTAATATTCATAATTATTTAACCCTTATTCACATTGCAGGTCGAAACCCTAGTTACAAAGCAACACAGTATTCAACAAGATATAATACATCCAAGCACTTAGCATATAGAAATAGATCAGATCTAACATTCATTCACATTAATAAGAACTAAGCTATTATATCATATGCATCTAACATATATCATTGCACTAAGCATACATCACATCAATAACATAACAACGATAATGCAAAAAACAACCACAACACAGGATATACATGGTTCACCCTAGTGTGGGGTTACGTCCACCAAATATTCTCTTCTTTTATTGTCTTCTTTCAATCTTCTACAAGCA
>ML863260.1:7596-23083 GCA_009831015.1 Picea engelmannii
CCGAGGCAGTTGAAGCTAAGACCACAAACCCGATTTTAGTGTTCCTAGAAATCAAATCTGAATTTCATCCGACTACCTCCTGCGTAAGCGAAGTTGAGAAACCCTCAGTAAAACTCGCATCGATTGATATCCCACCAACCCTTCAGTTAGGTTTCCCTACCTCACAAAGTCTCTAATAGTATACCATATACTCAGATTCCATGCATGTGGGTTCTCCCGTTTACATTTCTTGCAAGTCGGAGGAACCGAGTCCCTGTATCTCATTCCCCCCTCTTTCAGTTTTTTCGTCCCCTGAAGAAGCTAAGGGATCGCTATACGTCTTCCAAAACCCTCTTTATAATCTACCAGTTAACTCCCCTAGGATATCTATGGTTGTTGTAGGAGGAGGAGGGGGAGGCCAAGGGAAATCCCCACCTCCCGAGATTTTTTCCAAAGTAGCTGCTAGATACGTCCCTTTGGTTCTCCCAGTACCCCTTCACGATTTACCCGAGAACTATATGAAAAAACTACCTAAGTTTACCGGGAAAGGAGACCTAACTGCAACTGAACATATCAACTTCTTCGACCAATTTGCAGATATCCTCGGTCTTGAACATGAAGATGTGTATTCACTATTATTTGTACAAACTTTCAAAGGGCAGGTGAGAAATTGGTTTCGAGGTTTTCCCACAGGTTTGATATTATCTTATGACGCATTAGAAAACTCTTTTCTCAGACAATGGGGGGGAAGAAAGGACCACTTATACTATTTAACTGAGTTTGGGGAATTAAGGAAGAAAAATTATGAAACAGTTATTGAATTTATCCAGAGATTTAATAAATTATATAACAAGATCCCGATCGAAGTTAAACCTTCTCCGCCAGCAGCAAAGGTAACCTTTGCAGGAGATTTTGATCCTGATTTCACACTATTATTGAGAGAAAGGAGGGGAACCGACCTTACCCGAATGGAAGACGATGTCATAGAGATTGAGTCAAATATGATGGCCTCTGGGAAATTAAAAACAAAAATGGAAATAGGAAACAAAGAGATTAAATGTTTTAGGGAACATGCAGGACCCTCGGGATCTGGGAGATCGTCAGATGATAAAATGGATGATATGGCTAGGATAATAAAAGAGCTATCAAATAAAATTTCAAGGATGGAGCTAGATGAATCTAAAGTAGATCAATTCGTTAGGAGAGATTTTAGAAGAAACCTTAATCCTCAGATACAACAGAGAAAGGTTAAAAATGAAGATCAAAAGGTTCAAACCCCTTTAAAAAATGAAAATTTTATAGGAGGGAATGACATACAAGAATTTGAGGATCTAGAAGGAGATATGAACAATTTGGGCGACGATTGTCTACAACCCCATTTGACTAAGGAATATTATGAGAGGTCTTTGGACACTGAAAAATGATCTAATAAGGATATAAACATAAATGATACAGATGATTTTTCATATCAAGGATTAGCTGATACCATAATGGCCGAGCTCCAACATAAGTACAATCTAAGGCCTAAAAATAAAATCTTGGTGTTTACTCCGCCAAAGAAAATCCTGCCAAGAGGCGAAGTATACGAGCTCGCTCCAAAGGATGCCGAGATACCCAACACCTAAATAAAAGGAGTATATCCACAAAATGAACAAAGGCAGTCGAGACCCGAGCTGGGAAAACCAGGACAGCTAAAACATAGACATCGAAAGTAAAAATAACTGAAAACAAAGCAATGAAAACAAATAGGTTGGAAAGGAAGGAGACCGAAGTTCCAGTCAGAGAAACTAAAAAAACCATAGGGGCTTTCAGTCTAGAAAATGAGATTAACAAAATTAAAATATCGATACCTCTGGTCGAACTAGCCAAGAATCCCGTTTACTGAAAACAAATTACCAAAATGATGATTTTTTCAGATATGGGAAGTCAATATGACGTTATAAATTTGGAAGATGATAAGCCCAATATAATTTTTGGTCCACATTATGAAGGGTCTAGAGATACCGTTGCTCCTTTCTTCATTACACTAAATGTGCATGATCGACTGCTACATAACTGCATGTTGGATTTTGGAGCCTTGCATAACGTGATGCCCAAGGCCGTTATGGATAGACTTGGCCCTGAAATTACCAGGCCATACAGAGACCTGTATTCGTTTGATTCGAGAAAAGTTAAATGTGTAGGCATGATCAAATACTTGGTAGTAAATCTTGCACAGATCCCAGTAAAAAGTATTCTGATGGATATGGTTATTGCTAACATACCTACGAAGTATGGTATGCTATTATCCAGGTCTTGGGGTGCTAATCTCAGAGAATCCTTCAGCTATACATGACATACACCACGATTCCCATTTTCGGAGGACAATTCACCCGATTATACCGATAAACACGACTGGAATACACGGTAAGTGATCCACATAGTCCTAACAATTACCCTGTTTATATTGTTGATCAAGATTTTGGAAATTGTATTTTATCGTCATCAATTGATTAGATGAGTATTTTATCATAGTCCTTCAACTATAGATGAGTTTGTAATTCCTTTCTCTTACAGACTACAATGGGATATAAACTACACAAATAATGTGTGCGAGTACGAAGCCGCCAGAAAATTAAACATAAAAAATTTGGAGGTCTATGGAGATGCAGAATTAATTGTCAAACAAGTAAATCGGTAGTATTAGGCCAAGCACCCAAGATTGAGATTTTATAGAAACTGCGTCTGGGATTTAATGGAATTTTTTTCTCATCAGTTAATGTCCATTACATTCCCCGTATAGAAAATACGCAAGTTGATTCATTAGCCAAAGCGGCCTCAACTTTTGCACCCCCTACAAATTTAAAACTTAAGTATCACATAGAAATAAGGCACAAACTTTCCATACCAAACAATATACAACATTGACAGGTCTTCGAAGATGATGAACAGATCAAAAAATTCCTCGAAATGGTGGAAGAGTTCGCCGAAACGCACATCGACCAAGAAAATCAGAATGACCATACTTGGATTATGCAAGAGGGGGAAGATCCTCAAGAGTTCCAAGACAAGATCGTGAATCATCGCTTGTTGGTACTAAAAAATAACCAAATCCCTAAAGGTCTAATTCCCTTAGAAAGATTATTTGACCATAATTATATACCATTGAAATCTACATTGCAGCCTCAACCAGAGGAAGTCGAAGATTTCAATATAGGCACCAAAGAAGAGCCCAAAATAGTAAAAATATCAAGATATCTTCCTCCCGATATGAAAGGAAGATATGCAGATTTACTCGAGAAATACAAAGAGGTATTTTCTTGGTCTTATGATGATTTGAGAGCTTATGACACCATGGTGATCGAACACAAGATTCCCTTAAAGCCAGGCGTTAAGCCTTTCAGACATAATATTAGGAAAATAAATCCCATATTATTGCCTGTGGTCAAAAGGGAAGTAAATAAACTCCTAGATGCCAAAATAATTGTACCACTCAGGTACTCTGAGTGGGTAGCCAACCTAGTCCCAGTCAGAAGAAGAGTGGAGAAATCAAACTATCTGTACATTTTAGAAATCTAAATAAATAATCTCTTAAAGATAATTACCCGCTACCCAAAATGGACCATGTCTTAGAAAAAGTAGTCGGAGAAAATAGTATGTTCATGATCGACGGTTTCTCTGGTTACAACCAAGTTTTCGTCAGCGAGCACGATAAAGAAAAAACAGCCTTCACCACCCCTTGAGGTACATTTATGTATGATAAAATGCCTTTCGGTTTAATGAATGCAGGTGCTACCTTCCAACGGGCTATGGATATCGCCTTCGTTGGCGAAAGAGATAAATTCATGGTTATTTATCTTGATGATATGACCATTTTTTCTAAATCTGATGAAGATCATCTGATACATCTCAAGCAAGTGTTAGAGAAATGTTGCAAATTATTTTCGTCTTTAAATCCCCAAAAGTATCACTTCACAATGCAGGAAGGTAAGCTATTGGGCCATATTGTATCTCGAGATGAAATCAAAATCGATCCTAAAAGGGTCGAAGATATTGACACTATAAATATTCCAAGGAATGTAAAATAAATCCAATAATTTTTAGGGAAAATAATTTTTTTGAGGAGATTTATCCCAAACTTTGCTGAAATTGTGAAATTGATGACAGATATGCTCAAGAAGAATAACAAAGTTAAATGGATAGTTGAAGCTAAAGCATCGTTTGCATGCATCATGAAAATTATAGGTGAAGCACCTGTACTGGCAAGCCCTAATTATCTCAAGGAATTTTTGATCTTCTCGTTCGCATCCGAACACACAATCGTGGTAGTATTCCTACAAAAGAAAAACAATGGTTTTGAGCAACCAATAACATTCTTCAGTAAAAGCCTCAGAGACGCAGAATTGAAATATGACATAATTGAAAAGCAAGCATATGCTATGGTGAAGGCACTAAAGGCTTTCAGAACCTACGTGTTACACTCCAAGATAATTGCATATGTACCCACCAGTTTCGTTAAAGAAATATTGGTTCAACCTAATAGCAATGGGAAGATGGGCTGATGGCTTGCTAAGATTCAGGAATTTGACTTGGAGGTGAAACCGACAAAGCTCGTGAAAGGACAAGGCTTAGCTAAGCTACTAGTTGAATCAAACTTTAGATTGCTTGGTATAAATAATCTACAAGAGTATGAAGGATGTTTGGATATGGATAAGCTCGACGAACAAGTAGCTACAACCAGTATAGAAGAAAAAATTACAACTTCGGTGTCATACAAAGATATAGTATCATATCTTCTAACTTTGAAATGCCCGAGTGATATGGCTACATCCAAATCTAGAACGTTGAAACTGGATGCGGTGAAGTACTGTATTTTAGGTAGCCAATTGTATTGGAAAGACCCTCTGGGTTTTCTACTGGTTTTCCTAGTTGAATCAGAGACCAAAAAAGTCATAAATGAATTCCACAAAGGGGTGTGCGGAGGGCATCATGCATGGAGAGCAACGAATTATAAAATCCTGAGAGCGGAATATTATTGGCCCAAATTATTCACAAATGTAAATGCCATAGTCAGAGCCTGTGATTCATTCCAATTATTTGCAGGTAAGGAGAAACTCCCAGCACTACCTCTTGTCCCGGTTAAAACAAAATCTCTGTTCCAACAATGGGGGTTGGATTTTATAGGAGAGATTAATCCACATTCTAACACGCAACACAAATGGATCTTGACCACTACATATTATTTCACCAAATGGGTAGAAGCTATTCGAACTAGAAAAGCCACAGATTCAGTGGTGATAGACTTCCTGGGAGAAAACATATTATCTAGATTTGGTTGTCCCTAAAAGATAGTTACATATAATTCATAGGCATTCAAATCTATGGAAATGATTAGATTTTGCCAAAAATATAATATTATATTGGGTCACTCCACAACATACTACCCCCAAGGCAACGGGCTAGCAAAATCATCAAATAAAAGATTAATTACCATAATTAAGAAGGTGTTGAACGAAAATAAAAAATCCTGGCATCTGCATTTGAAATACGCCCTGTGGGAAAACCGGATAGGCACCAAGAAATCGATTGGAACTTCTCCATTCCAAATGGTATATGGGACTGACGTGGTACTACCCAAACAACCTGGCTCTACCAGTGATGAATCTTTGGCAAGATGAAAAAGAAGAACCAAACCATGTCACAAGAAGAATAAATCAACTGATTGAAGTTCAACAGAATAGGGCTGAGGTTGATGAAAGGCAACAGAAATATCAAGATAACAATAAAGCATTGTTTGATCATAAGGTTAAAGACAGGGAATTCCTCCTTGGTGATTTGGTTTTGAAATGGGATGCTAGGAGGGAAGACTCAACAAAACATGGCAAATTTGATCATATTTGGTATGGACCATTCAAAGTCTCATCTTCTAAACGAAATAACTCATTTCTGTTAGAAAATTTGGACGGTAAAATCCTCAACGCCCCTATCAACAAGCATTATCTGAAGCACTATATGAAATAAACGATTTCCAAAATTCCATTGTATATATCGGTTTGTGTTTTCTATTTTTATAGTTTTTTGGTGAGTTTTACTTTCACCGCAAATAAAACAGGTTAGTGATCTCCTAGAAATAGAGATATAAAATATTCAATACATTGAATTCTATCAATCTTAAAACCCTGACGCTTTTCATGTTGTCTCCTTGCGGGATTCTGGTCTACAACCCAAACATCAAAAATAAGAGAACGGATGGTCAGGTACCAACAAATTGATTCGCTCGAAACAGGTGATAAAAATAATTTACTAAGATGAGAACGAAATGGTAAGACAAAGGTATGAATTTCCGAAATGTTTGGACTTTAAATAAATATCACTTAGGTGGAATAACGGTCTTGAGAGTATGAACTTTTTCGCCCGAGAGATAATCAAAACAACGAAATTTTCTATGGATAATGAAGGATTCTTCTGAACAAAATAAAAATAAGTAAAATAAAGAGGAGAAATAAAGTGACCTCAAAAAGGGTTCCAAGAGTCAGGATTGTGTTTCCACAACTAGGTTTATGAAGTCCAAAGCTTTCGTTGTCATCCTGTCCCAATCTATAGTACCTTCCCCCTGATCCCAGACACCTTCCCATGATTTCCATAGAGGGAGGAGAGGTTACACTTTAGCTCTGAAAGCGAACAAACGATTCTTCAGAAGAAAGGAAAGTCCTTGCGACTTTTAAAAATCTTACTGAGAAAAGATGTGTGTAGCCTAATCTCGAATCTCTTAGTTCTTTTAACAGGTTCTAAAAAAAATTAGTCTTGCTCAAAAGAAGGTCTCTGGAAATAAAATTCCCCTGTAATTTTTCCTGCAGACTAAGATGTTTTGAAGGATGAAAAGAAACTGATCCAGAGTAATCAAAGTGAGTTGACAGACCTCTATTGCAAAATTATACACAGATATCACCCCTAGTATAATTTATACTAATTGATTGCCCCCACTTCATGTCGAGGAAAATATAAGACGGATGGTGAAAGGAAATTCAAAAATTGATTGCCCCCATCTAGTCCAAAAAAGATATGATGAAAGGAAATTCATAAAATGATTGCCCTCATCTCAACACTTAAATGCAAAATTACAATTTGAAGTGGTGAAATGAAATTCAATAAATGGAATCAAATAACTTCATCGGGGTACTGAATATGCTCACTGGTAGTGAAGCAATGTCTAAGCTATCTGTAAGGATGTTATACATGAATCATATTGTACTATGGTAAATTAGTTTTCTTTGAAGTTCGATCTACATCCCAAGTTCATGCAGGACTCCGTGATTAAAAACATTAAAATTACTTCAACTTGAGGCAAGCAAGATCAATAGAACCTGTTAAAATTCCTAAGGTTATTTGGGTTATCTTAAGCAAACCACAAATCAGTATCAGGAAAGAGGAAGTCAAATGGCCTAGAAGTGAGACTAAATAGTGATTGGGTTTCAAAAGATTTCAGAGATAAATATGTAACCCTCTTTTTTCCCCTGCACCCTCTTCCTAAAAAAGTTTTTGCAGAAACAAACTAATGACTCCATTGGCCCAATAAAGGCACGTGGTCTACTGTTCTTCTCATCTTGCAGGGAGACGAGATCCTTAGATGGAGCCTATGCTAAAACAAAGTTTATCTTTTTTTCTCTAAATCCAAACCTCCTTTTTTCCTGATTATGGAGCCGCCCTTAGTTCAGATGGAAGTCAAATGGTCGTTTAGAACTTTCGGTTTTCGGAGTTCGGTCGTTCATGAAGTATTTATTTTTTTTTAACAAAAAATCCTAAATCCCGGCATCTAAGTCCCGAAAAGTGATGTTTTAAAAATGAATTTAATCGATCTTAAAAATAGCGATTAAAAACGTTAACGACCTTCCAAGCCTTCCACATGTTCTTTTTTGGTAATCTCAACTCGAGCAGCTTTAAAGTCCCGGCGCACTGATCACGAAATACCTTTTAATCATGATTAATTAAGTTTTAAACTTTTTAACGAATCGATAATCAGTTGTAATTTGGGAAATCAAAGATTCGACCTTGAGTCTCCTTAAACCTTGATTCCCGAAGTCACGAAACTCTTAAAAGCTAATGCTCTTTTTATTAATAAGTAAGAAGGTTTAATGATAATAAATCCCATCGTGATTTTGCGATTCGGGATTTCTTGCGTTAAAGAGCCGTCAGAGTCCTCATACTCCAGTCCACGAAAAGTAAAGGTTAACTTATAATCGCAATTAATTAAAAGGTTAAAACAAGTGGTTAGCGCCTAAATAAACTCCTTCACAATTTCGCGATTCAGGGTTTCTTGTGTTATACCTCTTGGGGACACGATGTTTGAAACTCCAAAACATGAAAACCCAAAAGAATTAAGCGCTTAAACATAGATTAACTTAACTTTAAAGTGGGATTAATGATAATTAATAGCTTTTTGTGTTTCATTATTCAGGAGTTTTCAATGACATTCCTTTTGAAATCCTAGTTTTGAATTGTCGATATGTGACAGTTTCTATAACGGATCAATGAAGATATTTTGAACATAGAGTGCGTATCTCCAGGTGTACCATCTCCATTAAATCATTTAATTCTTATCACTTGCATCGGTACGATAAATTTAAGACGAGTTAAAGGTAAATAAAGGTATGTTATTTCGAATTTCATTCTTACTTTCAGACTAGGAGTGAGTTATATTCAAAAGAGCTCACACATTTCTTCTCTGCAACAGGTTTTCATTTAGCATAGACACCATGGCACCCAGAAAAGTGCCTAAGAAGAGTGAACAAGCAGGTGGAAGATTAAATCCGGATGGAGATGTGGTATCAGACACTATGCCACTTGTTGTGGATTCAATCAAATCTTGGAGGCAGATTTTTGAGAGTTTGGACTATGAGATTAGAAATTGCCCCGAAAATTTTGGGAATGAAAGGACTAAAAATAAACTTAGATACATAGCCAAGTCTGAGCTGCACAAAATAGCCACACGACCGAGACTCATGTCGTATAATGACATGGTATGCTGGGCTTTATAGAAAACCGATGTTCCGACAAGGATCATTCAAAACAACCAAGGGGTCATCTTCGGCTCATTCAGACCTGAGCACATCCAAGTAATGTACAAAATACCCCCTACTTCTAAATACATTTATAATGTCGAATTCATAATAGAATTTCAAAGAAAGGAGTGCACAAAATTCGATCAAACATATCCAAATATAATCAAAGACTAGTGGGGAATTCCAATGAGGTTTAGAGCCAATACCCACGATAGTTATGCCACAAATTCATTAAACAAATACATGGTTTATATAACCCTGATGTGATGTAGACTCTTCGGGAGGAAGAGCCCTACCCATTTTCCGGTAGAATGGGTGCCACTTATACACGAAGTAGCCAAGGGTTACAGTTTTAACTGGGGCAAAATTGTATTCGACAATCTAGCTAGTGAGGTTGCAGAGTACCAAACAACTAAGTCGAAAGGCCGACCTGCATATTTTTACATGTATTCCTATATTATGGATGCGGTTTGTTACATGAATCCATTCCCTTTGATGAGCTGGAGTTGGAACCCAGCCTGTGAGGAGCCCATTCATGTTTATCATTCTAAGCTATGGGAGGAAAATGCTAAATATGTCTTTTGCGAAATTTTCCACTACGTAGTGATACCTCTGCACCAAATTTTGTATGGCTATGCACCCCCTCGTATTTCAGAGAAAATCGTGGGAAATATCAGGGAGATCGCGGATTGGTTTATTGAAGAGGGTTTTTCCTATGTCAGGGTTTTCGGGTGCTTGATTCCTCATCATGCACTTTCGAATTTCCTTCCCAACAGACTGGTGTGTAGGGAGGTGGCCTACCAAATAGTAACTGGTGGCATTGGCATGGAATTGAAAGCGGCTCAGAAGAAATTATGGCCGGTTTTTCCTGTACAGATTGGGAAGTATTCATTACTTAACTTGAGTCATGCCAAGGTAGAAGTTGTAGCACTGGATGACATCAAATTAGTAGACCTTGAACTTAGAAAACATGACCCTTATCAAGTTGTTGGAAATCACCTTACTCACTGCAACATGAAAATGTATGAACATGAGGTTTCTCCCTGCGATGACATGTTCAAGGGAGCCAGGACCCATGAAGAAGTATTAGGTAGAGTTCTAGCATTATCGCCCAAACTACAGACCAACTTTCTGACTTTCCAGAAGCAATGACGAAGTGGTTTGCCAAAGATATTACAAGAAGAATCAACAACCCCTCCTCCAGCTCAAGGAAGTGTTCCCCCAGTTTTTTGATCATAGGATCATGATAAAGAGACTACAGAAGAAAATCTAAAGAAGACTGAAGTGTCCTCACAAAAAGTATAAGCTTCACAATCAAAGAATCCAGGGTCTAAAAAAAGTTCTAAATCAGAGACTCCTTCAAAGTCGAGTCAAACGATTCCACCTTCATCATCAACTATTCCTATTGATGTCCCCAAAACAGTAGGAGAAACTCAATCTTCAGAGTAGGGCAGCCCTATTGCATCATTAAATCCTATACAATCAACTTTTGGGATTCCCCCATCTACAAGTCATGTATGCAAGTGACCTTACTCCTATCTCTAGAGAAGAGATACCCCCCTCTGACTACTTTTTCAGTAAGAAGAGGAAGGCAATATTAAAGCAGGAAATGCATCTAAGAGAAGGCACAATGGTGAAGAAACAAAAAGTGCTCGTAGATGGGAAAAACCTAGAAGAGGAAGACTTTGCCACATAAGTAGTAGGCTCTATGGTTGCTTTGGCAACTACCAATTTATTTTCATTTGACTCTCTGAAAACAAGGTTGAAGCAGAAAAATCAAATGATAGCTCAGCTGTAGGACCAAATAAGGCACACAGAAAAAAATATTCGAGAGGAAGTAAACCAAATTGTTGAAAATGCCAAGACTACTGACAAACAAGAAATGCAATTGTTGAAATCTAGTTTAGATGAAGCAAACAAGCAGATGAAAATGAGTCAAGTACAGGTCATTCGGCAGGAGGAATTAGTGAGAAAGCTACAAGCTGAGTTGAAGTCTATTGAAGGACAAGTTGTCAATATAAAATCATTTCAAGCCCAAGCACTAGAGGTGCATGAGAAGCTTCAATAAGAACAACAAAACATGCTTTCTAAGATAGAAACCGTTCAAAACTATTTCCTAGAAATAAGCCACTCGTTGGATAACATTGCTTTCAAGGAGAAAGAGGCTACATAAGCGCGCCCTGCTTTTCAAAAGGCAATAGAATTTTTGGCTAGAGAGGAAGTACCAGTAGTCCCGAAACTGAATGTAGAAGAACACATTAGGGGAGATATCATATTAAAAGAACGAGAGACCAATATTGCCGAAAGCAGGAAAATGGAAAGAGAAGTTAAGAAAGAATGTGAAGAAGTGTTTGATCAGTTAGATACAAAAACACTGGGCATTGGTGAAGGTGATTGTCTTGGGCTATTAGGACATATCAATGTTGTGAGGCACCAACTGCATATCAAGGACAAATGGAATGAAGCCAAGCTTTAGATCTCACAATTGAAGTAACTTAACATCACCCAAATAGATAAATGGCTAATAAAGCCAAATATACAGTTTCAATCGACAAAGTTTGAAAAGTTAAAGATTGAAGACAGGCTACCCCAAATTCAAAGAAAGTTGTATGTGTTTGAAGTAAAGGATATGATAGAACCTTCCAGAATTTTGGCACAGTTTCTTGGCAGGTGCGTCGAGTGTGTTGGGCCGAACGAAGGAAGCGCTTCAAAGAAATGATGAAGTAACGCATGTATGCTTGTTTTTGTCCAACTGTTAGAAAAGCAAAATTAAATGAGCAAAACGGTTCAAATTCTATATTCTGTAACCGTTAGCATGGAGGAGATTAGGAGACTACCAACCGTCTAGGGTTGATGTTTTTCTTATATAAATGCAATTTTGAAAGTGATACCAAAGGCTTTTTTTTGGCCGATTATAGCAGAAAAGTTCTTCGTTTTGCCAAAATTAATACAAATGCAAGTTGGAGATTGAAGACCCCATCAAGTTTGAGTTATGTGCTCCTCTGTTATTTCATATTTAACTTCATTTCTTATGTATCTTTTATGAATGCATAGCTACAATTTAGTACAACTTCTACTGTGGTGATTGAATTTTTTTAGTGATCTAATCGTTTACAGTTTTTCCTCTGTATCGACTATCAGCACTTACAAGACCTGTGAATGACTTAGACTATTATATTTGATGCTTCATTAAAGTTTTTCATTATCTTTTTCTTCCTCTGTCATAGTGTGAGATTCTTCCTTGATCGAAGCCTCACATTGTTCCACAACTTTATGTTTTCTTTCATTCCATGCATGGTTTTCAGTTTAACTCAGATACAGGAAATGACCTTTGATTTTGCTACACTATTAATTCAAGATTCGAGAAATTTTCTCATACAATCTAAAAGGAAGCAACCAGTCCTTAAAACTTTCTTCCTCCATGATTGTACCATTTACGAGACAACCCAACATTGAACCCAGTCTCACAGATCAGACCAGTATTTCCTTAAACCTTTTCAATACTATCTTAAAAACTACCACCACCCGGGTTGAACTTGAACGCTCATGGGTGGCCATTGAGAAAGACATCAGTGTCCAGGAACAATTGGAAGCTATACAAAGACAACTCAGAAATCAACCATAGCTCCTTTTCGTTCTAAAAGAGTTGCTTTCCTCTTCTTTTATCATAAACCCTCTTTTCAGATGCCTAGACTTTATACTCCCAAGCCTTGAGTATAAACTCTGGAACAACAGTATTGATAATTTTTCTTCTAAATGTACTTATGCTAAGAATAAAGGTAGTGATGAAGAAGAAGATCCTAAGAAGAAAAAGAAAAATCAAAAGGGATACAAGAGAAAGAACAAAAATAAATTCTCCAAGAAAAGTTGAACTACCCAAAGGAAGACAACTCTTCATCAGACGAGGATGATTATAGTGCAAATGATACAAAAAGAGTACTATTTGTGGCAGTAGAAGATGATGAAGATGATTCTGAATATTCTGAAGAAGAAGGTGAAGACGATCTCAGAGAATAGTTAATCAGTGCCTAAGAAGAACTAGGGAAATAAAGAAAGAAAATCAAGTCACTCAAGGAAGAGTTAAAGAATAAAGAAGGATCTCAAAATTCCAACTCAAAAGAAATAGAGAAGATAATCACAAAGTTAAAAATCCATGTAGAAGAAGACAAAATGATTGAAGAAACACTCAGAAAACAATTAGAAGATAAAGACAAGATGATTGAAAGCTTGGAAGCATAAATAGTTACCCTAAGAAAATATCTTCAGAAGAAATATATGCAACAAAATAACACCAAAATATTGGATGTGATCATCAACAGTCAAAGGCCATATTATGATAGCTCCAGGCTAGGATACAAGCATATGCAGACTGAGAAAGGTTCAAACTCCAAGACAACAGAACATGAAGCAGAACAAAGCACCTATGCATAAATAGTCAGAGGTACTCAAGAAGAAAATTAGAGAGGAACTAGACCACCTAGAATTTTATAACATAGAACCAATAATCAACAACATCTTAAGAAGAATAAGGATTCAATAGAGAAATGCCATTCAAAAGACCCCCTACATCCAGGTATCAGACTATTTTTCTTGGTTTATGCTATTCTTGTAACAATTTTGGTCACAAAGTTGCAAACTGTAGAGCCTATGCCAAGAACAGAAGAAAATATGAATGTTATTCAAACAACAATTATCCTAGAAAGTCACATGAAGCACAAAAGAAAAATCACGATAGTTTTGGTTCACTAAGTAATGAAATAGAGTGTTACAAGTGCAACAATTTTGGACATATGGCCAAAGATTGTAGACTGATTGTTCTTCTAAATGAACCAAAGAAGAATAGTAACAATAGTAAAAAGGAACCACAAATGATATGAAGAAGAAAGAATGATCAATTCAACACTAAAGAATGCTCTCTTTCTCTATAAGTGCAACACAAGAAAAGTGGGTGATATGTTGACAACAATTGTTCGAAGCATATGGAAGGTGACAAAAACAGGTTTCTGACTCTGAAGAAGGAACGATATGGACCAGATTCATTTGGAAATGATAACTCAACCATGATAATAGGTAGAGGCACAATAAAGCTTGGGAGCAAATATTCCTAGGCAAAAAATGTTCTACTGGTCAAAGATATGAAGCACAATCTTTTGAGTGTCATTCAGATGTTTGATCAAGGAAACAAACTTTTGTTTGACTCAGAAAAATGCGAGATCGGAAAATAAGGATCAAGCAAATTGGTGGATACAACTAGAAGAACCCCAAACAACATATATGTCTTGAATGATATTGGAAGGGAAATTGTTTCTTAGGAAAGGAAAATGAAAGTTGGCTCTGACACAGAAGGATGGGTCACATGAACTTTGATAACATTGTCAAAATCAGTAGAAAGGAAGCAGTGAAAGAAATTCCTACGATCTCAAAGCCAACAAATACTCTATGTGAGCATTATCTACAAGGAAAACAAACCAAGACTAAGCTAAAATCAAAAGATTACTCCACGACAAAACCATTGGAGATTGTACACACTGATCTATGTGGATCTACAAGAACAAAGGGATTAAATGGATAAAAATACTTTATGCTACTAGTTGATGACTACACAAGAATTACTACAGTTTTCTTTCTCAGATAGAATTCAGAGGCATTCAAACACTTCAAGATATACAAAGAGATGGTTGAAACCGAGATGGATTTGAAAATCAAGTATTTGAGATCAGACAATGGAGGAGAGTTTACATCAAATAAATTCATGTATTTTTGTGGCGAACATGGAATAAAGAGACATTTCTCAGTAGCCAGGACACCTCATCAAAATGGAGTGGTCGAAAGGAAAAATAGAACAGTACAGGAAATGGCCAGAACCATGTTGAAAGATTCCAAGTTGAGTGACATATTTTGGGCACAAGCAGTTCATACAATAATTCACATCCAAAACAAAGGAATTCTTAGAAGCAACAATGATAAAAGTCCCTGCGAGTTATGGAAAGGAAGACCGACAAATGTGAAGCATTTTAAAGTATTTGGAAGAAAATGTTATATCAAAAGATAATATGGAAGGCTTGGAAAATTTGACTCTTGAGTTGATAAAGGCATACTAGTTGGGTATTCAAGTAAAAACAAAGAATATAAATTCTTCAGTCCAAAACTGAACAAAATCATGGAAATCATCAATGTAATGATTGACGAGACAAATGTACGAAAAGGAAAAGAAGGAAGCGAACATTCATAAGAACGGGATAATGAGGAAGATCTAAAAGAAGAAGATGTAGAAGAAGAAGAGCAACCAGAAGTAGAACAAGAGGAAGATGAACAACATATACCTCCTAAGACACCTAACCGTCGAGTATAGAAAAATAATCCACCATAACATATTATTGGGAATAAAGATGGAGGAGTTGAAACTCAAAGAAGAATAATTTCACCAGAATAACAACACCTAGTATTGTTATCTACATTTGAACCAAGAA
>ML863262.1:0-11943 GCA_009831015.1 Picea engelmannii
AACCAACACATAATCATAAATTTAGGAGGGTAATAACTCAAGCAAAGGGTTTCATCAATAAACAATAAGACAATGTCAAAAGTCAAGTCCTTCTTTAATGGCATTTTGTCCACAAGAGTCCCACGATATAATTTATAAGCTTTTTATCATCCTAGCATACGTGGAAGGCTAATGGCGTTATCATGCCTTTCTTCTTTACTGCTCCTAGGTCATATGGGCCATCCCGGGAGAGGAGAAGGTCACACATCATCTCAGCTTGGTATTTAAACCAAGAATCTGCCTGGTCCCAGATCGGGATACCCCATAACACATCCAGGGGCCCTAGAATATATTGAAGGGCTTAACCACCAAGGTACACAACCAAAGATCAATCCAAGCGCTAAGCAAGGATTCCCTGGAACACATCCAAGGGCCCTAGAACACATCTAGGGACTTATATCATCAAACTGCTTGGTCCCTGACCAAGAACCCCAACAATACACTGGGGACCCAACTAGGGTCTTTTTCCATGGCTCTAACTGCTTGGTCCTAGACCAAGAACCTATGAGTGCACTGGGGGCCCTAGATCACAACTAGGGTCTTTGCCATCCTCCCAGAGAATGGCTATTGCAGCTGCATTAATTTTAACACTTAGCCGCCCCTATTATTATGACTTTGGGTTATGGTGGAGTTTGCCAGAAGATATCATTTCTAATGGTCACCCTCACCATTAGCACAAATACGGCGGTAAAAATAAAGGGCCCGTCCACTTTATGCACTTTAAACATTATTAAGCAAGGCAATGCAAAAGGCTATATTATTATAATAAAGGGGTAACCCCTTTATCATCATTTACTAGCCTATGCATAATATAAATGATGGTCCAAAAAGTGAAAGTGGAAAGTGATGTCATCCTAAAGGGGTGGCCCCCATTCTTGTCTTATACACTAATAGAAGAACTTGTTTGAAATTAACCTTCCATTAATCACTGTATTATTCAGCCATATTAAAATCATCACCACTGGCCCATTCAACAGTTGGAAGATATTGTGACATCCATTCCCACAAATGAATTCTTCCAATAGGTGCATTTTTAGCATCTGAAGAGCAGAAAAGCCACTGTTACAGTGGCAGAATTGCCATCCAGCAACATCCAACAATGCCTCTTCACGAATGATATGCTTGAACTAAACTTTCCAAGAATTGTTTATTAGAGAATGGAGGTGAAAGCTGGTGATTTTGATTTCCTGCAAAAGAATATGTCATGTATAGCATTTTGGATAAAAGAATGCCTTCGATCCCTTAAGGTGCCTTTAACATCCCAAGACAACAGGTTGAAATTCATGAACACTCATCAAGTTCCTCCATGAGGAGTGACATGGTTGTTTTAAAAATCAATCTGATTAATTAACCCTATTGAAGACAGAGTCTGAGGTTCCCTGGAAGGAAATAATCAATAATTTGCCGGTTACTCATTTTATAAAACCAAGCAAAAGTTCTTAATAAATTCTAATAAGGTTTTATAGGAATTACTGAAAGAAAATTACTAATTTCAAAAGTCTGGGAAAGGAATTAATAAGCACATTGTCTCTGTGGCACTGTTTTTCCATAATCAACATGAAATGCCCATTCTATTGTTCATTGGGAATTGTTACAGGTCACTTTTACTTTAAAAAATATGAGTATCTCTCCTGAGTCCTGAGTCCTAACTAATGCAGCTTTCATTATAAGAATCCTCATATTTAGCATCAGATACTCAGTCTAATCTATATTAGTGATTCCTGTTGTCTTTCAAAATTTAGATGATATTTATTTGTTGTGATGTTCTTAAATGTAAATTTACCTGGTTCTATAGTCTGCAGAGAATTCTCTGTTCCCTCTTCCCCGGTTTCTATCAATGCCCTTCATGGAGGTCATCCAATTTGGTGGTTATTTGAAGTGTTGAGGTTCTATCTGGTCTTGAACTTCAGTCTTACAACAGCAGCCACTGCAATATGTTTGAGTTCAATAGTGAACTGCTTATGCAAAGTGAGCTTAAGAGGTCGCCATCATGATCTTCAGCCTATTGGATCTGAGTTACCACAATCTTTGTTAGTATTATGGTGGTTGATCACTTAGTGGTCATTAGTGTCATTTATTGCATGTCTTTAGTGGGTCATTAACTAGATCACATTGGTTGTTAGGGTTAGGGCTAGGTCATCTAGGTATAACACCTACAAATTGAGGTTCTCACCTCAATTGTAAATTACTTAAATGTATATGATATTCAATGCCTATTTGGGTAGAATGGTACCTGCCTGAACATTTGTCTTGAGCTAATTTTATGACGTGATTCTTATTGTCTTGGGTTTGTTAATCTCGTGTTATTGCCCAATATATCTAACAACCTTTACCCTTCTGTAGTTGAAAATCTCATCTTGAAAACATACTGTTGCTCAGCCCGACTCATATATTGTCAATTCAATGTTGTATTAATATTCTTGGTAATTAATTGAATTTTGAACCAAAAAGAATTTTGTGTGGATGGATTCCTTTGCAACTGTTCATTGCTGCTTGGTTGAAATTCAGATTTCATTTTTTATTTGAGCTGCACCACTGAGCTTGATGCTCCTCAAAAGGCCTCTTTAGCTTTGTTTTCTTATAAATCCAACTTGCAAACTGATGTACACTTCTATACATGGAATCAGGCTGAGGAAGCGAACAAATATTCTGAGGACAATAAAATCAGCATTCCAAACACCAAAATATATACAGATGAGGAATGCCAGTCGTTGCCAACCAGAGGGTTCTCTCATGAAACAATGGAGATCAAGGAAGAATATTTGGGGAAATCAAACTCTCATGAAAATACTCATAACAGGCCAGTAATTGTTAATAAAGAAGATCGCAATGAAAACCAGCTTGAAATCACTAGTAAACAACTGGACATATCAGAGGAACTTTTGCATGAAGGAATCAAGTCCCTGGAGAACAACATCAGTGAAAAAAATATTGTATACCAAATTCACTCAGAACTCTTACAAGAAAATAAGTGCCCATTAACAATTGCTGTCTCAAAGGATAAGCGTAATTCATGTTATTATGGTATGCAAGTGTCTAGTAGTACTGCCTATGATTCAAGTAGATCAATTGGTGTATGGAAGCATGTTATCAGTAAGTCGAGCACAGGAAAAACAAACAAGGTTGTGAGGAAAGATGTAGATATCCAAAACATGGGATGTCAAAGTGTAGGCTCAAGAATTGTCAAGACTCCTTATCGGAAAAATTCTTCTCTAAACTGGTTTCCACGGAAGAAGACGGAATCTTATCTTGAGCGGAAGATCAAAATGTTGCAGGTATGTTTTTATTTCGTGTCTTTTGAAGTGTCCTTTTCTTGAATAGAAGTTTTCAAAACATTTGCAGAATATTTTGTGATCTTTGCAGGAAGCAGAGGGAATGATGGCATCTCTAGATGAAACTCTGGTTGGTTCAAATATTTATTTGCCCAGAGTTGAGAGGGAAAAACGTGCAGTCCAAGCAGCAGCAAAAGAAGCTATGGAAACTCGCAAAGCTAAGTTGGTGGAAGCGTCTTGGTGTCGCATCCTGGAGGCGGCAAGGTTGTCCTTAATTTCTTTATAGATTATTAGTTGTTTGCGATTGCTAGCTTATGTCTACGAATACTTGAAGTTTGCTTCCGTTCTTAGTTACTTTACTTGTTTTTATGCAGGATTCCTTGCAAATTAGCTGCAGAGGAATTGGAAAAAGCTGACAAAAAGGCATCAGAAGCTCTAGCTCGGGCAGTAGCACTTGGAGTGACTATGAAGAACAACCCTAGCAGTTCTAAGCATTCCTGTGAAGGGGAGATTCCTAGTAGTGAAGAAGGCTCAAATCATAGTATCACTGCCTCTTTTGAAACTGCATTCGAAGTAGAGAAAGAGGTTGCAGCCGCTGTTAAAGTTGCATTTGGGAGGTTGGCCCATCTCCCCAATACCATACCCACAGATACACCAGGTGACGATGAGGGCAAATGTAGGGTCAAGAGTCAAGATGCAGCAGGTGTGCCATGTACTGATGGCATAGAAAGTCTTGAGGGTTTGGATAAGAGGACCTGCTCCTCTGAAGCCAAAATTCAACTTGATTGTAAATTGAACAGTGAGGAAAATACTTCTGATTCCATGAAGATCAAATCTGAAGCCTTTAAGGCAACAGTAAACAACAAAATATCAAAAGAACTTCCATCACCTCGGGATGTTTCTGAGGATCTCGTTGGGTTAATGCTGGAGAGAATGAAATTCCTAACTACTGAGGAACTTACTTCCCTGGAACAAATAGTTTCTACCCGTGGTTTGAGTGCTGTGCTCAAAGAACAGAATGTGGAGGAAAATGCCAACATCAATGGTATTGGTCTTGCAGATGTGCTAGTTAAGCCCGTTTCATGCTTGGAGGCAGAAAAGGCCGTGGCTTTTAATTCTGATTTAGGGAGTGTTCTTGTGAGACACACGTCAAGGTTGGAGAAAGAATTACAAGAAGCCAAGATGTCAGTTAGATTAAAGAAACATAACAAACACCCTAGGGAATTGGAGCAGAGAGCTGAAAGTCTTGATCAAGTCCTTATTAAACGTGTTTCAAGGTTGGAAAGAGAGAAGCTGGCAGCAGCGGCAAATGCTAAGGAATTTGAAGCACACAGAACCTCTGTAAAATCTTGTAAAGAAGACCACGGTATGCCTGGTCTGGGTGACATTCTGAGGAAACAAACTCCTGCCATGCAAAATACAAGAAATGTCAAGGGTGACATTGTTAATAAGGAGAACAAGGATGTAAAGCTGATAAGTAAGATCTCTTCAGGTGTGAAACAGATTGACTCTGGTGCTCTAAAACATGAAAAAAGCTTAGTTGAGATTGTTGAAACAGCTGCTGACAATTGTGATGAAACAAATATTCAGTCAGCTTTATCTTCCTCAGATGTGCATGGATCAAAAAATTCAGAAAGTAGAATCCATGAGTGTGGAAAAATAAGGGAGGAGCAGATTGAGGGTTTGGATAAAGTCATTAGAAAAATGTCCAGGCTGGAAAGAGAAAAGTTGGCAGCTGCAGCAAATGCTAAGGAATTTGAACCACAAAGGACATCTGTAAGATCTTGCAAAGAAGACCACAGTATACCTGGTCTTGGTGATATACTGATGAAACAAACTCCTTCCATGCAAAATAGAAGAAATGTCAAGGGGGAGATTGTTAATAAAGAGAACAAAGATGTAAGGCTGAGATATACGATCTGTTCAGGTGTTAAACAGACTAGTACTGGTGCTCCAAAACACAAAAATATCGTAGTTGAGACTGTTGAAACCGCTGCTGACAATTGTGATGGAACAAATATGAAGTCAGATTTATTTTCTTCAGACGAGCATGGAGCAAAGATTTCAGAAGGTAGATTCCATAAGCGTGGAAGTATAAGGGAGAAAGAGCAGATCGAGGGTTTGGATAAGGTTCTCATCAAGAAAATGTCCAGGTTGGAAAAAGAGAAGTTGGCAGCCACAGAAAATGCTAAGGAATTTGAAGCTCAGAGGATATCTCGAAGATCTTATAAAGAAGACCTTAGTATACCTGGTCTGGGTGAAATTCTGAGGAAACAAACTCCTGCTATGAAAAATACAAGATATGTCAAGGGTGACATTGTTAATGAAGAGAACAATGATGTAAAACTGACAAGTAAGATCTCTTCAGGTGTAAAACAAACTAAAATTGGTTCTTTAAACCATAAAAATTCCTTAGTTGAGACTGTTGAAATGGCTGCTGACAATTGCGATAGAATGAATATTCCATCCAATTTAGTTTCCTCTGATGAGCATGTGTCAAAGATGTCAGAAAGTAGATTTCATGAGCATGGAAGCACAAGGGAAAAGGAGCAGATCGAGGGTTTGGATAAGCTCCTCATTAAAAAATTATCGAGGTTGGAAAGAGAGAAGTTGGCAGCGGCAGCAAGTGCTAAGGAATTTGAAGCACAGAGGACATCTGTAAGATCTTGTAAAGAAGACCAGAGTATGCCTGGTCTGGGTGACATTCTGTGGAAGCAAACTCCTGCCATGCAAAATAAAAGAAATTTCAAGAGTGACATTGTGAATATAAAGAACAAGGATGTAAAGCTAACAAGTGTCACCAGCAAGGAGGTAAAGATGACAAGTCTCACCAGCAACATCATAACAGAAAATAACTTGAATTCTATGACTTCATCTGAAGTGTCTGAGGGTCAGCCTCAGAATCAGGTCAAGGAGGTCCAGATTGAGAGGAAGGATGTGTTCAACAGTGAAATGATAGGATTCTCTCCAAAACCAGATGCAGGGATTTGGGCATCTCGCACTGAGACTTCAGAATCTTGTACTTTGGACAGCCAGGAGAAGCAACAAAACCACTTTTCTGAGTCTGAAGCTAATAGTGATATTACTGAAACATCTGAAAGCAACCCTTCTCTGCCTGTTGTGATGTCAATGCTTGAGATTGAGAAGCAGCAAGCAGCTTCTTTAGCTGCAGCCGAAAATGATCCTTGGCAAAGGCGAAGGAAGATTAGAACTGAAGAGTTACAAGCTGTATGGGGAGGCATGGGCCTTGGAGATGCGCTGAAACAGCGTGCCTCTAGACTTGAGCTGGAGCAAGTAAGCTTTGCATCCCTCTAGTCTTGTTTCTTGCATAAAAACTGTCAGATTTCTAGAAATATTCTAGCTTTTTAATAGTTAGGCTTCCTACTGAATTCAAATGCTGCTGTTTGATTTTGGCATGGATTGAAGGCTGCTTGGCGTAAGGCAGAAGAGGAAGAAAGGAGGAAGAAGGCAACTTGAAAATTATTTCTTTCATATTTCTTTCACTTAGTTGAATATTAACTCTAGGATGTGACAGCCTACTTACTGTTCAGAGTGACTTATGCCATCTTTTAAAATTAGTTGCTTTCCAGTTGCCACTGAACTGAAAATTCGACTGCTCAATCATGGTGATGTTGAGTCCCGAGCTATGGATAAGAGTTCCATCATGCGATTTGAATGCTAAAATTTAAATCAATATATAACGGCAATGATAATTATCAAAAAGTTGTTGACCCTTCAAGGATCATTTACAAACAGACCACCTCTGTTTATTTTCACGATATAATGAGGACAGAAATGACATGCAATGAAACTTTTACATAAAATAAGGAGCAAGGAATCAAATCCCATAAGGCATTAGCTTAGCAAAGTAAATTAGGTGCTGGAGTTAGTGGAGAGAATCTCATTGACTGAGAATGAACCTTTGGTGTACAGATGTTGAAGCTAATAACAAAATGATGTTTTCAAGCCCTTGGCATTCTACCAGTAAATATTGATTGAGAGATCATGAAGCTATAACATCATCATTTAGGCGACTGCCTCATGGGATAGCATCAGGTGTCTTGCTTTTTTAAGGGAAATTCACTAGGATAACATAAGAACGTCCTTTTATAGATGATATACAGATTTAGATTTGATGAAAACCAAAATACTTCCATTGAGTACTCTTCAAAAGGATTAGAAAGCATGATATAGATACACCATTAGAATCTCGAGAAATATTTGTTTAATTTAAGGTAGTTGACAATGGTATGAGCTGCGTGCCATCATGTCATAAGTTGAATTAATAATTTGATTTATTTGCATGCAAGACTTTTGGTCAAAGGCTTATTTTTACTAAGCCTTAATAATGTGACAGCTGAGAAGCACTCAGTCTTTGTACGTTCTTGCCGGTGAGACTCTTGGTCATACGTTTATTTTTATTATCATTTTACTGTTTGACAGCTGAGAAGAGCTGTCTTTGTATGATCTTGCTGGCGAGACGTGTCCTTCACATGTAAACATCGTAGTTATTCGGTGCTCATCTCTTTCTTTCTAATACAAGTTTATTGAAATCACAGTGGCATATCCTTTGTTGAGGATTTCATTTCATGATGATGCAAATATTTTGTGTCTAGGGAGGTTGCACTTGTTATGGTGATATGTGTCCCTTTTCATTGCATTTAAGGGCTTCGCTAAAGAACTCCAAAACGTGCAAATTGTTTCTAAAGCTTTCTTTCACTCATGCAGATATTGGCATAAGTTATTGTCATAGAGCACATTGCCAATGGGGTCATGGTTCACTGGTGAGACTGAGGAAGGATTAAATTGTTTATTAAAGTTCCATTCTTTGTTGCCAATGGGGTTATGGTGACATGGAGGAAGGGATAATTATTGGCATAAGTTATTGTCATAGAACACATTGCCAATGGGGTCATCGTTCATTGGTGAGACTGAGGAAGGATTAAATTGTTTATTAAAGTTCCATTCTTGTCGGGGTCTGCCTCCCTTGTCTGACATGATATAATAAAGAGATGATACTAGATGTGAATCCAGGGTGAATTTTGGTGGAATAAATCCCTCAGAGCTATCATTTAAACTAAAGGAAATCTGTATCATGCAGTGCTGCCCCTCGAGGAGATGTTACAATAATTAACTCCGAACAACATTCCCCAAAATAAAGCACATATATTGGCAAACAATCCTTATTCTAATATGGCATGTGGAATACTTCTTCAACTAGATGTGGGAGAGAGCAAGCTTCTTCATACTCTTTCTACGACGGCCTGACTTAATCTTGATTATTAATCAAGGTTACTATGCTTTCTTTCTTCAATTCGAAGCTGTCTAAGTTGTCTAAGTCCTAATTTTTTTTATTGTTTAGTAAGATTTGATTTTTATTAATTTTTGGAAGTTTTATTTTCCAAAAGAAACTGTGGTATCTTCCATTTTTTTGGGATATTTGAATGAAGGGTGGTTCAACTGCCAGCCATAGTAGTGTTTAATAATTAGGAAGGACTCGATAAGATTTGAACTTGTATACTCGATAAGATTTGAACTTGTAATCTGTGGCTTCTCCATTGACAACATGCCTTGGAGAGATAGTTTAACTGATTGAGCTAACCCTTGAGTCTGAGTTTTCGAAAGTCATGAACTCCAACCCTATATTAATGCAATGCAAATCCAGTAAATATGAAGGAGATAAATTTGAACCTCCTATGCTAAAGCAAAAGAAAATTACTATTGATTAATAAATGGTAATTTATGGTGTAAATTTAGTAGATTAGGAGTTATGCTGGTTTACAGATTTTTGACAGTAGATAGTTTGTCTTTTGTTTAAATTGGAGTTGCCTTAAAACATACACTTTATGAAATGTGAAAAGTGTTGTAATAAATTTCTGGATATCAACTTTGGAGTTTTTGAAACCTCCAACATTTCTAGTATTGAGAAAAGACTAACCGTTGAGCTTTTGACCAAATTGAGTTAAAGAATAGAAAAAAATATTATTAATTAGGGAAAATTAATTGAGGTATAATAAAAAAATATAATTAATATAATTTAAGAATAAAAAGGGGAAAACATTAGTTACATGGAAATGATTCAAATAAAGATACTAAAATTATTAGAGGTTAGGTTTTGACTCTTCAAATATTAATCAAATAATCAAACAATGAAAGCTTAATATATTAAGATAAAGGCCAATGATAATTAGAATTAATTAAAAGGTTCAATGGTTCAAGGTCAACAAAATGAATAATTTAATTTAAAGATTGAGATACTTAAGACAAAGTTAAAAAAGGATCAAACGTTAGAAGAATTACATAAAGAAATCAAAAGTATGATGATAGTATAATTAGCTAGGGATTAATTTAGAGAATATTAAAGAATAAAGGCTAAATTAATTACATGGAAAAGGAGAAGGATTCAAGTGAAATACTAATAATATCATAGGTTAAGTAATGACTCTTTAAATGGACAAATTAAAGGTTAAGATATTAATGGCAAGATTTAGATAAGGAAAAAGATAATTAGAATGAAAAGGTTCAAAAGTTCAAGGTAAGTGAATAATTAAAGGTTAGGATACTAAAGATAATGTTAAAAAAATGATCAATAACAAGGAGTTAATTAAAATGACAATCAAAGGTTCAAGGATAATTATAGGGATTAAATTAGACATCTTCATGGAGCATTTTGGGACCTTATCCCTTGACACCTTTCATCTCAAATTGAAATGTTGGTTCAGATTTGTTGATGACACTTTTGTTGTTTGGGTACATGGCCTTTCCTTGCTTTCATCCGTGTTTAACCATTTAAATAACATTTCCTCCCATATCCAATTCACTATGGAAATGGACAATTCCCTCCCCTTCTTGGATGTTTTCATCTATCACCTCCCTAATGGCACCTTTATTCACCAAGTTTATCGAAAAAAGACTCACGTCGATAGATACCTTCATGTCCAATCCCATCATCATCCTACCCATAAATCTGTTGTCTTTAAAACTCTAGTCACTCAAGCCATTTGTATTTCAAACCCCCAATTCCTTGAGAAGGAAAAAACCCACCTAACCAAGGCCCTCATTTTCAATGGTTACACCATTTCTCAAATTAACAAAGCATTTCGCTCAACTTGTAGGCCAAAATCGAACAATCCTCCCACCTCCCCCCATTAGCTCTCATTTCTCTTCCCTACATTCAAGACACTATTCACCTCATATCCAAAATTCTTGTTAAAATGAATATCAAAACCGTCTTCAAGCCCTTCAAAACCCTAACACAAATTTTCAAATCTGCCAAGGATAAATCTGACCCAATGCTTGGCCCAACAATTTAGCAAATTCCTTGCTCTCGTGGAAAATCATACATTGGCCAAACTGGTAGATCCTTCAAAGCTTGTTTGAAAGAGCACATACTTGACACAACCCACAATCACATCTCTAAATCAGTTATCGTTGAACATGTTGAATTTTAATGAAGATTTGTACCTTGGACAAGTGGTTCCTATGGGTTTTAAACTTTTACCTAGGGATGTGGTCCACAACTTAAAAGTGGGTCTTTTTCATAAAGTCACTTTATAAGTAGTAAAGTGAATTTTAAATTAGAAAATGAAAAGTGACTTAGGAACTTAAAGCACCAAGTGGGTTTTTATTTAAGTTGGGTGAGTGAAATTAAATAAAGTGAATTTAATGGAGCATTTAATTCTCATCGTAGATCTTGGGCAATGTGAGCCCTTGGATCAAAAGGGAAATCTAATTGTCACTTAGGGATTCTAAAGGAGGAAAAAGGCCAAATGAGAAGATTTTTCTTTCTTGGAGAGATTGAGAGATTGAGAGAGAGCAAGAACAGGAGAAGGGTTTCTATTTTCTGAAGAGGAAAGAGCAGCAAAGAGGAGGCACGATTTTCAAGGCAAAGCTGGGCACGAATTTCGAGGCAGCCAACAGTGAAGGAAAATCCGTACGATATGGATTTGCAGCAACAACATTTATTATTTCTGTTCTGGGCCGTACGGCGCACGCTTTCCAAGAAAAAAGACAACAATTAATGGTTCGTACAGACCGTACGACCGTCGTACAGCAGCAGCAAATTCTGGGCACGAATTTCCAGAAATTCGTACAGTCCGTACGGTACGGCTGTGTGTGCACGTTTTTCAAGGTGGCTGTGATTGGTTTTCTTTCTGTACATTTCAAGCACGGAAATCGAAGGGAAGAGATAAGTTAAATCTGTTGGTTTATTTTTGCTGATGTAATTTCCAGAATTTGAAGAAATAAGAACTCCTCTTTCTCACTGGTTTTCCCCACACTGGGGTTTTTCCAGGGTCGATTTGACCAAAAAATTTATTGTGTCATTAAATGTGTGCTTGCTGATATATTTTCTGAGTTTTAAGACATGCATAGAAAAGATTATTTATATCATGTGTTTCAGTCAAAATTTCATTTCGAAATTTAATGCATATTAATGTTTGCAAATTTCACTATTTTGGGAAAGGGCATTAAACATTTGGAGTGACAATGAGTGATTGAAACCGGGATTGGGATAAATTGCAGGGTGAGAAAACACTGTGAAAAATCAACATGGTATCAGAGCTTGGTTGGCTGTAAGTAAAACACTAAAATTTGCAAAAGTTGGTTCGCTGAAAATTCACTGTTTTGGGAC
>ML863262.1:12043-35126 GCA_009831015.1 Picea engelmannii
GCCTCGCTTCGCCCCCCCCCTTCCCCCCCTCTGAATCTCTAATTTAATCCCTATAATTATCCCTGAACCTTCGATTGTCTTTTTAATTAACTCTCCTTATTATCGATCCTTTTCTTAACATTATTTTCACTATCCTAACCTTTAATTATTGACTTGTGGACCTTGAACCTTTTCATTTTAATTATATTTTTCTCTATCTAAATCTTGCCATTAATATATTAACCTTTAATTGGCCGATTTAAAGAGTCTTTACTTAACTTATGATACTATTAGTATTTTATTTGAATCCTTCTTCTTTTCCATGTAATTAATTTAGCCTTTATTCTTTAATATTCTTTAAATTAATCCCTAGCTAATTATACTATCATCTTTGAACCTTCGATTTCTTTATTTAATTCTTCTTACTTTTGATCATTTTCTTAACTTTGTCTTAATTATCTTAACATTTAAATTATTCATTTCGTTGACATTGAACTTTTGAACTTTTTAATCAATTCTAATTATTATTTTCCCTTATCTGAACCTTTGATTATTTGATTCATATTTAAAGAGTCACACCTAACCTCTAATACTTTTAGTATCTTTATTTGAATCCTTCTCCTTTCCATGTAACTATTTTTTCCCTCTTTTTATTCATTAATTAAATTTTTTTATTTTACTTTAATTAATTTTACTCATATTACTTATTAATAATAATAATTTTCTATTTTTTAACTCAATTTGGTCAAAATCTTAAGGACTAGTGTCTATCATTTTTTTCCCAACGTTCACATTAATTTTACTCTTTTTAGTCTTCCTCGACACTCTTTTCAATCCTCATTGCTTTGAGAGTCCCTAATGATGGGTGGACTGTCCATTCGAAACGTTGGATGTTTCAAAAAATCCACACACAATTGATATCCTGATATCTAATACAACACTTTTCACATTTCATAAAACATATGTTTTAAGACAACTCCAATTTAAACAAGAGACAATCTACCTATAGTCAAAATTCTGAAAACCATCAGAACTCCCAATCTACTAAATTTACACCATAAATTACCATTTATTAATTACTAAATTACCATAAATTAAGGTCGGTATTGTGACAAATATTTGGAAATTGGGATTTGATTTCGGTATATGTAGGGCATTTTAGGAGAAAGTGCTTTAAATCTTCAACCCTCGTGGTGTCACAAAGTTGACCTATTCTTTCTTTCCATCGTGTTTTGGGGATTGTCTAACGCCTAGTTTCACTATGTAGCTCATGAGAATTAGTTCCTATTTTAGCAATATCGATTCTCTTTACGCTAGTCAAAACAAAGAGACACTTTTGATCTTCAAGGTTAGGGTTAGCCACCTGCTTGTAATATCTTAATTTTTTTTATCCTCTAATTCTCTACCGCACCAAAGATTCTCCTTAAATGTAGCTTGTACAATATTTTTAATATCATTGGTATTCTGGAGAATAACTTCTTCTTTTATTCCCCAATGATTTAGCCAAGGCTTTGCATCATTATGCCAACCCTGCTTGAGCTGTTGGTGATTTTGGTTAGAGTCTGAGGCAATTTTTGGGAGCCTCTTGTTATCCATGTTGTTTATATTTTTCTTGTACATTAAGTACATAATCATAGTTGTGCTCTCGATGGGGGAAGTACTTGCTTCGATGTGGAGGATTGGATAGGGTGTATTGCCCTTAATTTTGAGATTATAAGTTATAAAATTCTTTTGGATATTCTCTATCTTTCTTCGGGATTCTTGAGAGATACTGCATCCTCAAACTTCACATCCATATAAGATAACATGGGTGACAAGAGTCTCAAAGAGGATCTTTTCCTTATCCCCTAGCCAAATGTCTGCTAATTTACAATTATTTTTATGCCCATAATAAGCTTCCCACCCTCCATTTATCCTTTTCTCAATACTATAGTTCCAATTGAGCTTGTGATGAATATCAATTCCAAGATACTTGTACTCAGGCACTTTCTCCAATATATCATTGTCATATACAAAATTATCGTAGGTGATCTTGTTGGATTTAATGATCATAAACTTTGTTTTGTCAGTGTTCACAGTCAAACATGTACCAGAGCAAAAGTCCTTAAGGATTCTAAGCTACTTACTAAGGTCATAAAGATTCATTTCCCTAAGAACAATATCATCGACACAGAGAAGGATGATTACTATACTAGCAAGAGTTGGGCCAACACAACTTGTGACTTCCAAACAATCTTCTAACTTGTCAATGTAAATGCCAAAAAGGGTAGGGGAAAGGGGAAAACCTTGCGTAACTCCTATATTGCATTTAATTTCTTTTGACCAACCATCAGTGCTCCTAAAATTGGCAATAACGTTCTCATACAACCTTACCATAGCAACTCAATCTAGATGGAACTTTTAGTTCTTCTAATCTATTCCAAAGGTTGGTCCTAGGCACAATGTCAAAATCTTTCCTAAAGTCAACGAAACAACAGAGGAGATTGGTTTTGTTGTTGTGACACTCCTCTTCAATGATCCCAAGCGTGATAAGGTGGTCCATAGTTGAATGATAACATCTAAAACTGACCTGACATTTAGCTCTTTTTCCGTTGCTTTCTAGCCATATGCATATCTTATTTTCCAAAATACTTCCATATAGGTTTGATTAAATGAGGCTAATCATAATGGTCCTATAATTAGAGAGATTGCTTTTATCCCGACTTTCAAAAATAGGTACAATGTGGCTTTGAGTCCAAGGTTTAGAGAAGCCCTTCTTGACTGCCAAATTGAAGATCTTGTGTATGTGAGGGATCATAATAGGCCTTCCAATTTTTAATATTTCAGCTTGGTAGCCCTCAATGTCCTTAGCTTTCCTGTTTGTGAGTCGCTTAACCCAAAACTTTATGTCTTCTATAGAAAAAACATCTGTAGAAACTTTTGGAATTTTATCCATGGCATTACAGGATTCGTAAATATTTTTCAAATAGGAATTCCAATCTGTTAGAGGAATCATAGCATTTTCCTTAATTTTACGAAGAATAAATTTTCTCCAAATTTTCTTTAAATCTAGCTTATAAAGATAAAAAAAACTTCTCGTATAAATCCAACCTAAAATATAAAAATGCCTAATATTTTAATGTTAACATCTAAGTTAAATAATGTTTTGAATATGTTATAAATTTAAAAAGCTCATATTAATTGGGTCTTATAATTGAAGATGAAACACATACTATTTAGTTTTAGCCTTAAAAGTGTTTCTAGAACATTACACTATTGAATCGTATGTCTCTTGAATTTTAATACTCTTAATAAACAAATCAAACGGGTATCTACATTACGAAATCATTGAAATCAAATGTGAGAAATCAAACGGGTATCTACATTACGAAATCATTGAAATCAAATGTGAGAAATGCTGACATCAATTGATGTATTTAATTCATGTACTCATTCGGTTGCAACAACCAATGGAAGGGCAAGCATTTTCAACATGTAGTAATTTCATCATTCACGTAAATCCACCGTGGAGTTGTTGTAGGTTCCCTATGGACACACACAAAAACATATATTTTATATTTTTGAAACGAAATAAAGCAATCTATTAATTATTGTGATGTGGTGTCAATGTTTAACTTTGATAAAGTGAAGGGTTATACATAGTCGATGCTTGATTAAGTAATGAGACATCTTAGGCATATGCACTATGTTGACATGCTAGCATAATTTTTTTTTTTAAGCAACATTTCTTTGAAGGTGTTGATGACAAGTTTATTTATTAGTTGTTTTTAGCGATAAATTATCATCAAATAATAATAATAATATTTTAATTTTAAGGTTATGGTTAAGACAGACGTCAAATTGGTGTATGAGAACTTCTTGTTTGTGGGACAAGGTATCCCCTTTATTCAACGATTTGACTGGCAACGTCTATGGAGATATACATACCCTACCACCTTCTGGATTCGAACTTGTGATCTCTTAGGAGGAAACACATGTTCTTAACCATTAGGCCCACTCAAATTAAGAAGTAGACATAAATAAGTGGGACCTCATCGTTGATCCATGCTTACAACATAAAACCCCTAGTTAACTTTAAAACATACTCTCGAACTAGATCTATTGATAGTTCTCCTCTCATTATTACCTCTTTTATAACACACATAATTTTTTTCTTCTTCTAGTGAAAATGTGTATTTGTCCTAAATAGAGTCCACTCTCATAATGATAAAGAGTCTTTACTCACAATTGATTTTGTTAAAAATCAGATTTGATCATCCCATTTAATTAATTAAGTGGACGTTGACATTGCAAGATCTTTCTATACATTGTTTTGCATGTGGACAAGTTTTCTTCGAGATTATTAAGTTCATATGAGGCCTCATGCCAAACCACTCAGCATTGTACTACATGCCATAGTATTTTTGGTCACCTTCATCTACACTATCGATTCATTGGTATAAGTTAATTCATAACATATATAACCATCCAACAATGTTAGTTGCAAGAAATGCAAATGGGTATTAATGCATGCTTGATATTGTTGGTGTTGATTAGTTTTGAGTGTTGTTTCGGTGGTGTCATTGATATCATTGGCATTGATCATTTTTTGGTACTATTCAAATGGTGTCATTTCCATATCTTTTGGTTTTTATTATTTTTTGGTTTCTATTATTTCTTTAAAAAGTTATTTATTAGACAAACCAATTAATCATTTTTGGTATTTATTTAATATAATTATTTATTATTTTTATTAAGTGATCTTGAATATCAAACTCATTTTTAGTTTTATTTTTTATTTTCCTATATGTTGATGGTCAGAGGTGATAAATATTTTCTTATAAATATAGTGCCTTGGTTCACAATGCAATATTCATAGAGGATGATTCTTTATTTTTCTATATGCTAATGGTTGGAGGTGATAAAAGTGAATCATGAGAAAAGAAACCAAATCCAAACAATCCTAATATGCAATGCTAGGTTAGTGTCATGCAAGTTAATAAATAAGTAAATCAATGGTCTCATATTTTATTGTATCCTTGAACACCTCATATTAAATGGTCTCATATTATTATCCCGATGTGAAGATAGTGTCAAAAGCATCAAAATCTTGTGACACATGTAGAGGAGGACGAGGAGGATCTGTGGATGATGACACATGTAGAGGAGAAGGACAAGGATTAGTGGATGGTGACACAACTAGAAGAGGAGGAGGAGGATCACACGTGGATGAAGCAGATACATGTGTAGGGGGAGGGGGAGGAGGAGGAGGAGGAGGAGGAGGATCACACGTGGATGAAGCAGATACATGTGTAGGGGGAGGAGGAGGACGAGGAGGAGGATCGGATGTGGACACAGGTTTAGACACATGTGAAGGGGAATTAGGAGGATCAGTGGATGGGGAAATTGACTCATGTGGAGGAGAATCGCGAGGAAGAGGAGGACCATGTGGTGGAGTAGAGGATGTGGATGGGTTTGTTGATGAGCAAGATGGAGTATGATCTTGAGCAGGACCCCTCAACCTCTCGATGAGGTTGATGGCATAGACAATATGATGCATCAAAAACATCATGTCATGAGGAAAACTCCTCCATATCATAGAGAGATCATGTACCCTTAATATATTTATAACTGGTGTGGGTACCACTTCGTGACTAATCATGACACCACATAATTGATCCGCCACCTCTATTTTCGACTCTCTAATATAGCCTACGTGGAATGCAGGGTCTTTGTACTGCAGGCTAGTCCTTTACCTCCTCCATATCCTCATCATGTTGGGGAGGGTCACCCCCAACATATGTGCTAATATTTGTAAAAAAATAGATAATAATAATAATAAGATAATTGAAACAAAATATTACAATAAATTACACGTGCATTAAATAAGACATAAAATATGCAATTAGATTTATTAAAACATAACGATAATATTACCTCTCTTATCTAGTGGCTCAGTTATTGTAAATTAGATGATTGGACATCCTCTCCAATCCATCCCCACATACAGATATTGTACAATATTGAGAACGATTGTCCTCACTAGCCAATAAATTACATTTATCCCATCGACTGGAGTAATGGGAAACTCAAGCTGGCCCTTCTTGGGAAACAATTGCCCCCACATGCACATACGCGCATCAAGCATAGACCTTGCAGGAAAGTGGGGTACTAGTTGCCAAGTGGCATGATCCCTCTCAAATAATAGTGTAAATAACTATGACGCAAATGAGGAGAATCTCGTCCCATTTAAAATGGCATGACAATGATCTAATGCAAAACAAAACTGTCTCAATTTTTTTTTCAACCACTTAATCAATCAGGGCCTCTGCATTAAATTATCTACATTACGCAACAAAGAGAAACTAATGTGTTGCCCAATAGATCTATCGTGTGATAATGAAAATATAATAAGACACATGCACCTAACCTCCTCTCTATCAAATGAACATATTTGCATCTAACCACCAGGAACCTGGAACTCCGAAGAGGAATGAATGTTTGGATGGACATATCTCTTCACATATGCCATCTAGGTTTCTCTTGCAACACCCTGTGGTAGCTCAGGGAACTAGGACAAAGCCACCCCCCTCCTAGACAACCTAGTGATGAAATAAACATCCTCCTTCATGGGATGATACCACAGATTGGAACCGACCCTGAACCCTTGTCACCCATTATCCCAACGACATATCAACTACTATAATTACGAACAGTACCCCATGAGGGATGTACTGTCCTGATATAACTTGATGAGGCCAACATCCTTCAAAAGGGAATGTGTATGTTGTGAAATAGGGTGAGGGAGCAACTCCCTCTCCCTCTCCCTGGACTCCCACTCACGTACAAATGTGTGTGTCTCAACCTGCTGCTGTTGATGATGGTTCTCCTCTCGTCGTTGTCATCTTTGATTCACATGCAAATATGGTTAGGCACATATATATAGATAAAATAATTTGAAGTTATAAAACACACACATATATAAATAACTTGTATGTAAAGAAATCTAAAATAATTGTTTTTTAACAAAAAAATCTAAAAAGTTAACGAGTGTGGCTAAAACATAACCTATGCCTTCCCTCTATTTCCCTATATAACACAAACAACACCTCCATGCGGTGTTCCTATTAACACGCACCAGTGCACCACATTTCTTTTTTCACCACCACATATTTTAGCGGTGTGTCCCATAAGACGCATAACACCATTAAATTGTGAAATAATCGGCCCGATGTCACGCTCTTTACAACACTAGTGTGTTTATTGTACCTAAAGGTACCGCTAGGTTAAATTGTTTCATTACAACTTAAGAAACACAATGCATTAATATGAATGCATCGGTGATACCATATTATTGTAGCATCGATATTACATTTTGTGGTACGTTGGGTTGTACAGAGCATTGGTAACGAGGTGTTCAATGAAATTCCCTAACACACAAAATCGTACAATATTTTCTCAGTGCAGTTCTTTTAACCACACTGGTTCATTTCGTTAACAAAGATGCACTGCTACACTAAAATATATGGCATGAAAAATTATTGGTGCACTTTGTTAAACTAAAAGTACCGGTGCACCGGTTTACCAGAGAATCGACATGTTGTTTAGCGTGTGTTGTCTTAATAATGCACCAGAAATGGGGCCTCAAATAAGACACACCGCTATGTTTATTTTTCAAAACCTATTATGGTGTGTACTATTAATGTTTACGCACTAGTGCTCCACGCTTATTGTCGCACCACCATGTATTTTAGAAGTGCATCCAATAAGATGCACCACGCTGGTGGATTATGAAAAATCCATCCTAGTGTCGTTCTCTTTACAACACCGATGCATTTTTTGGACCTATGGGAACCACTATGTTAAATTGATTTATCGCAAATGAAGCGGTGTGATATGTTACTATTAACACACCAATGCTACTATGATATTGGAGCACTGACATTTTGTTCAACGACGCCTTGTAAATCATAGAGCACCAGGGCGTCCAATGAGACACCCCGCTATGTCAAATCGATCAATATTCATCCTCGTGCAGTTGTGTAAACAACATCGGTGCGTTTGGTTAGAATGGTTGCACTGCTACCTTAAATTTTATATATCGTAAAGTTAGTGATTCACTTAATTAAATGGAATGTACTAGTGAGAGGATAAACCAATTACGCGCTAATTGTGGGGCATTACAAAGGACACACCACTTTGTTTTTAAATTTTATTGTAATGCTCTTCCTTGAACAACACATGGGCATGTGTTTATATTAGATGCATTGGAGGCAGTGCTTACTGTGAATTTAACACAAAACACATCGCTTTAGGGCAAGTCAAACCATTTAGGCACACCATGCAGAGTTGGAAAAATAATAAAAAAAATGTCAAATTTCAATCTAAATTCAATGGATGAAAATGCAAATAGGAAGGTAATAAACAATTTACCTGGCCTCTTATGTCTTGAGGATGAATGGTTTCACCATTGAGAGGAAATGAAAATTCGTGGTAATTTCCAAAATTTGGAAATATGTGGAATCTACCAATGGAGCTATCCAAGTTGTTGTAGAGCACCGGAAACAAGGCATTTTTGGAAGGAGAGTGAGCATTGGTGCTTTCTTGAGAGTTTGGAAGCACGGGATGAAGTGTAACAATGAAAATCAATTTAGTAATTTTTTTTTGTTTACCCTGCTGCAGTGCGCCTAACAATAGTGATGCACATTAGTGCGTAATTTTCAACAACATTGGTGCTCTTTTGTCAGTGCTTGTTGTTTTTATTATAACTTATGATGTTGCTTTTAAATATTGGAGAACCAATGCTTTTTTTTTTATGTGCACACAAGTGTGTATGTACCTTAAAGGCACACCAATAAAAAAAACTCTCCAAAAACCTCCACCCACCCGCTTTCGCTATAAAAAGAGAGGGGATAGATTTTTTTGGGAGGTTTTGTAAAAACCTTTGGAAGAAGGTGTCCTCCATGTAGTGAAGGGGTTTACTAATCTATACCCTCTTTTTTTTAATCTAATTTTTATCCCTTCCCTTACCCCCAACAAGGGCTCGAAGCATGGTCTTTGGTCTAAGTTTGATTCCCTGCTCTCGATTTTCCCTGTCAAGAGCTTGAAACCTAGTCCTCAACCTCAAGTTGATTCCCTTCCTTTGATCATCCTTATTACCTCCTTAGACCCATCCCCATATTTGTCTTCCTCTCCTTCCCTTCTAACCAGATCCCAGAAAATTCCACCCCTCAAATCAAAGTACCATCTCCATTCCAGGATGAAGTCAATGATCAAAGAATATTGCATAGGGGGATTTAAAGCCATGGATAAATTCCAGGGGTCCCGGGTGGGTCATAAATCCCACCTCTCCTTGGCTCAAATTCAAGCCTCCAAATAAATTCAAAGTAGAAATAAATCGACCATTGATTGGGTGCTTAGAGCAGGGATTTCCCAGACAAAGGATAAACCATGATTTGTCTTTCCTTCAACATTTGTGGGGTAGGGGGTGCCTCAAAGACGTTATCCCTCAATCATCTAGTCTGTGCTTCCTCTCCAAATGTTTTATTTTTTCAGGAAACCATATGTGTGGGTTCTAAATCTTAGGAGGCCTTTTCCCCGTGGTTGAAATATTGATCCTATGGATTTGTTGATTTCAAGGGTCTCTATGGAAGACTTATTACAACCTAGAGTCCTATATTGAAGCTATTACCCTCTTCTAATCTCCCCTCAGGAATCATGGTGGATTTGGAATAATATGATCTCTCGACACCCTTTTGTTTTATTAACATCTACGACCCATAGTATGACAAGAAATCCTATTGGGAAAATATGGTGTCTACAAGGTTTCTCTTGATGCCTAACATGATCCTTGGGGGGGACCTCAATTTCACTCTATCAATCAGAGAAATTTTGGGGACTCATCCTTGTGGGGAACCCCTTGAAATGTTTTTTCATCATTTTTTGAACGAGCAACATCTGGTTGACCTAGAGCCTTTAAAGCTTTCCCCCACTTGGAGAAATGGGAGATGGGGGCGCGAAGCCATAGCCAAACTTCTTGATTGTTTTCTCATCTCATAAGATCTCATCGGAGGAATTTGGAACATCAAGTCATGGGTGGATGTAGGGAGCCTTTCGGACCACCTCCATGTCATACTCAAATTGCATTCAAAAGAGCCCAAACCTTCGACCCCTTTAAAATTCAACCCCCTCTGGCTCCTTGAGGAGGATTATCCATGTCTCATTAAAGTTGAACGGAGAGACCTTTCGAAGGATTTCAACGATTCTTGTATGAAATAACTTGCGAACAATTTAGCTCAGGTAAAAAATGTCTCTAAATCTTGGGCAAGCTCATTCAAAAAAAAAACTCAAGCTCTCCTGGCAGAAATTGAAAAGAAAATCGATGATTTGGTGGTCGAAAAAAGTAGTTTCCCCTTGTCTCTAGAGGAAAAAGAAGCTCTTTAATCCTCATTGGCTCTTAGGCTTGATCTCCTGTAAAAAGAGGAGAAGTTGTGGCATCTGAAAAGAAGGGCACTGTGGAACAATGAAGGTGATAACAATACAATTTTTTTTCATAAATTTTCCAACTATCGTAAAATATTGATCACTATATGGGTGATTCACAATTCAGATGGGGAAATGGTCTCCTCTTTCAAATAAAAGGAAGAAGTTGGGAAGTCCTATTTTGAAAACTTATTCAAGGATCCTCGTAGTTGTCAGATAGACAAGATCCTGAAGGTGATCATCCTTTTTCCTAGGGTTTTCTCGGATGAAATGAACGATAGATTCAAGGCATAAGTGACTAAAGAGGAAATCCGATCCACCCTATGGTTAGTCCAGAAAGGTAAGAGCCTTATCCTGGATGGTTTAACTATTGAATTTTATCAAGGTTTCTATGAATTGATAAAATTTGATCTATTGAAGGCAATTTAAGAATCACAACATTTAAGGAAATCACTACGATCTTTTAACTCCACTCACTTGGCACTCATCCCTAAAAAATGGGATGTTAAATCCTTCGAGGACTTTAGACCCATCTCTTGTGGTAATGTTTTCTATAAGATCATTTCTAAGATAATTTCTAATAGACTCAATCTTATGTTCAGCGAGATCATATCCGAGGATAAATTTGGTTTCCTTTTTGATAGACAAATTCACAATGCGGTTGTGTTGGCCCAAGAAGCCCTCTATTCTATTTAAATAAATAAAAAAACCCATCTATTGTGTTGAAAATAGGCTTATCGAAGGCTTATGATAAGGTGAAATGGGTTAATTTGTGGTTGGTTCTAATAAAAATGGGTATGTGCTTCCCAGTGGTCAACTGGATCATGGACTGTGTAAGCACAACATCCTTCGCAATCCTGACCAATGGCTCCCCTTCTAATTTTTTCACCTTTTCCCAAGGGTTGTGTCAATGTTTCCCTATGTCTCCTTTCCTATTTCTTCTTGTATCCGAGGGGATGAGTAAGATCATGGGTGAGGCTAGGTTAAAATAAGAATTGCAAGGGGTCAATGTTACCCCTTCGGAGGTAATTTCCCGTCTATTGTTTGTTGATGATGTCTTGCTATTTGGTGTAGGTACCCAACAAAATTTTGTATCTATGAAAAATTATCTAGGTCTTTATTATTCTACAACAGATATGGACATTAATATGTCCAAGTCTTGTCTTTTATTTCATTTACTTGATGCAGAGCTACATGATTAGCTTGTCAAATTTTTCCCCTTCCCTCGCAAACATGTTGATGAAGGGATGAAATACCTAGGTTTTGTCTTAAATCCCAATTCATATTTATTTGAATACTGGTTGTGGATTTACAAAAAGATAGAAGCTCAAATATATTTCTAAGTAAATAGATGGTTATCTAGAGGAGGTCAACCAATTATGTTGAAGGCAGTTTTGGAAAAAATATCGGTTTATTGGACCTCTATTGCAAAAGTACCCAAAGGAATTCTCACCAAAATTCACAAGGCTTGCTTTCATTTTCTATGGATATGAAGTAGAAAAAATGATGGCATTCCGTTGGTTAGTTGGACGAAGATCGCTCAACCCAATATTTTAGGTGGTTGAGGCATAAAAATTGTCTACGTCCTATTCTATGAAGCCTTAGCTGCATTTTTTTTTATGGAGGATCACTTTTATCAGGTCGTTGTGGGGGCGTGTAATGCTCTCTAAATATATTGGAGGCCTTTCTATTGAGGATTGGTTTCTATCCCCTAGAGACTGCAAAAAAAAAATCTATAGTTTGGAAGGCCCTGATGAATGCTTTTGATCTAGTTGGAAAGTGGATGGTTTGGAATATCGACAATGGAAAAAATGTTTGAGTGGGTGAAGATGCCTAGATAGGTGCAAATGAAAGCTTCAGGATATCTGAATTCCTCCTTGATCAACTACACAGGCAAGGGTGTTATTCTCTTTGGGAATTGAAATCTCTAGCTCACTCTCACATTGGCAGAACCATGTGGAGATCTGATCAGGACTTAGGCTTGGATGGCCCCTTGGCAGAGGAATGGAAAACCTTTGTAAATAAATTATGCTCCATTCATGTTCGTTTACAAGAATAAGTGGAAGATACGCTATGTTGGTAAAAAAATCCAGTGTTTGGATCTTTCACAGTCAAACTTGGGTATAAAGCATATGCTAAGGAAATTTTCATAGGTGACAAGCTCTGGTGGTGGGAAAATATTTGGAAGCTCCACGCCCCCCTTGGAAATTTTTTTGTTATGGTTCTCCCTTAGAAACAAATTATTGACTTGGGATAATGGCCTAAAAAGAGGTTGGAAAGATCTGAGTCGATGTGTTTTATGTAAATAGGATTTTGAATTAGTAAGTCATATGTTTATGTCATGCCATTTTGTTTCCCAGGTATGGTGTTTGATAGTCCAAAAACTTATACCAAAATAAAGATGGTCGTCACCAATTCTGTAGGTCTCTATGAAATCCTAGCTATTAGATAAATCCATGTTATGTTTGGAGGCCTTTCCTTGTATATTTGTGTATTTCATATGGTGGGCTCGTAATCTCCGTATATTTTAGGAGACTCTCACCCATGTGGAGGTTGTGTCAGAGATGATTTTCAAAGTGACAAGGGATTTTGAATGCAATCCCAAGTCTGTCAATATGTGGGTGCCTTCCATGCATGTTATTGATTTCGATATCCCTTGGGTTTTTTTCGATGGAGCGAGCCAGGGTTACCCTCCTTGGTGTGGAGTCGGGGCCATTTTATTTTTAAATGGATCCCATTATTTCCATTTAAGATATGCTCCACGTTTTGGGTCAAATATGAAGGAAGAGTTCGCTACTTTGATGATATTGTTATATCAGGACAAGCAGTGTGGCGTCTCCAATCTATAGGTCATGGGAGATTCAAAAGTATTTATAGAGTGGGGGAAAAAATCCAGGTGCAAAACTTCCATCTTCATTCTCCTTTAAATCAAATTAATGATCTTATTTAGGAGTTTGAGTGGTCCTCCTTCGCTCATGTCTATGGTGAACTAAACAAAATGGCAGATGATTTGTCCAAAGATGCCCTTTCGCTCTCTGAGGGAACTTTCAACACTCATGAATTCGTGGATGACCAAGTCATCCAAGATTTACCCTTTTTCTTATAGGCCAGAGTAATGGTCTTCAGAATAGAGTCTACAAAATTTTATGTAATGATATGATTTGGAACAATAACATATTTATGGGGGTTTTTTGTTTATTTTTTGTCGGTGTGCTAGACAAAAGAGATAAGATAATGAAAATACTAGTGGGGTGGTGTAACTTGTTATCGGTCAAGTTTTATTCCTCTTTTATGAAGCTCCTTTGGGACTGCAACATGTATATTTCCTAGTTGAAATAAAAATATTTTTTTCATCTCGAAAAAATAAAATAAAAGTGAATCATGAGAAAAGAAACCAAATCAAAACAATCCTAATATTCAATGCTAGGTTAGTGTCATGCAAGTTAGTAAATAAGTAAATCAATGGTCTCATATTTTATTGTATCCTTGAACACCTCGATGTCTCATGTTTATTAAGTGAATTTACCAAAATTAGTAGAGATTATTAATCCATCAACCTCCTAGAGGAACTATTAGCGTAAAACCTGGGCTTTGATACCACTTTGTAACAACACATCAACGTTTTACTTGAATGATTTTTTTTTTTAATACTAATATACATTAAGTATGTTATATTTGAAATCATTAAAGATCATGCATCTAATTAGCAAAGAACAATTAAATATTCAATGTAACGTCCCCACATCAAATTTTGAACTCTAATACCACTTTGTAACATATCCAACCTCCTAGCTAATTCCCGTTACCATATTGTAAAGTCTCCACTACCGCAACTCACTAAATAAAACTATGATATCAATTCTTTCTTCTGCGGAAGCAACTCATTGAAACCAACAACACGCACAACTAGCCTTGTGCTACATGAAACTATGTTTTCGTAGTGCATGCAAACTGGTCTTGTACCATGCGCAACAACTATGTCTTAGTAATTCTACACGCTCAACCATATTTGTGTCAGTTGTATCAATTGTCCCTCAGCATGCACGACATTTCTAGCTTCGTGCTAGAACCCATATGATTATTGTTGAAGTTACTTAACATATAACGACTAAACAACAAAATGAACTCATAATACCACTACGCATGCAACCATTCATATGCCACGCACAGGGTCTGTCCCATTTGCACGTGCATACTGATTTTTGTGTGTGCACGCGATGATTCAAGCCTTGCCTTAGAATCCCATGACCGTTACCACATAATTTTCTAATAGAAAACACTTAATAAGTACCATGCTCTACATTTGCAACAATTATGCATAACTAACAATACATGCCCAACCTAACATAATTATGTACCAATTCCATAAACAAAAAACAACATAAACATTCACATGATAAACAATATATAAATGCATATAAATTTTCATGGCCCATGCTCGACATATGCAAGAAACATGCAGTTCTACACCATATATAATCCACACACAAATATACATACAACTTTAATACATAATATATTTAACATGTATATGCACATTTCTCCGAGAATAATACACATAGGAGTATACTTATCTTTTGTTGTAATCCACCAATTGCGCACATACCTGATACATTCCTCCCATCCATACACTCTGCCGCTCAAAAACTCACAGCAACAGGTCACCCCTGAGATGGGGCTTAAACTCCACCAAGGAAAATGATTCCTAAGGTAATCTTAAGGTCTATCAACAGTGAAAACAATAAAACAAAGGTGTCAACCCCAACAAAATAGACTATTGTCCCTCATTCCCCACATGCCTTTCCCACCCCAGGAAGTGTGCCCCTTCTTTACTCAACAATCCTTTGATTGCCCCACTTCCCTTCAACGACTTTAGCAACAAGCTAGAAAGGGAGTCTCAGAGCCCTGCAGTTGAAACTAGACACCTTGGAAAGCAATTCTGAGCAGTTCTCTCACCTAGAGAGAATTATTACGGGCTTGAAAACTCGCTTATTCAATTGTATACGAGACTGGAAACCTGCCTCTTCAATCGCACATGGGCTTGATAACCCACCTCTTCAATCGCACATGGGCTTGATAACCCACCTCTTTAATAACACACAAGTCTTCCAAAGTACATGGTTATGTGATGGAATCAAGTTACAACAAGATACAAATGCTTAGCAGAGGAAACTTGGTCTGCCTGATGAAGAAATGAGTGAATTCCCCCAAAATACACTAAGGCCCAACAATATATTTGCATGAATATAACTTGACACTTGTCACCTTAAGAACTAAGTTATCTCCACTTGGTGACTCGTTCCCATTCCTTAGGAACTTAGGATAACTACATATCCCATAAATTATATTTTTGGAAATATTATTAAAATATTCCCTCTTCCTAACTCTTAGCCCCTTTTTCCCTTTATAGTGGGGTTTAGGCCCAACTCATCTCTTTTTATTTGATTGGTCTGTATCCAGTGATATGTTTTCATTAATTATTTGAGTGTCATTACATTTTTACAAATATAGGCGCACTGGCCTTTGTCGTAATCCAAGCTCTCCAGCCTAATAACCACACATGCACTCTGGCCTCAATATACATATATACAAAGGCTCTCGGGCCCCAAAAATATTCTACCTACAAACACGGTCTGATGTGCACTTTGAAGCGATCCTCACACACTTACTCAAGTGTGCACAAAGCTATGAAACAAGTGCACACTCTTCCCTTGGTTTGCATGTACAATAATCCTCGCACACTTACTCAGGTGCGTGCAAGGTTATGAAATGGGTGTACACTCTTCCCTTGGTGCACATGCACTAAAATGTACCCAAAACATGTGCACCCATGGCTCACCATCCTATATGTACATTTACATTTACATGACAATTAGGGTTCAGTCTAGGGGTATTACATCCCCCCCCGCCCCCCCTTATTTATGCATTGTCCTTAGTGCATTATGTACAATCAAAACTTCAAAAGTCTTCAAAGAGATATGGGTACTCTGTGCGCATATCATTCTCATTCTCCCAAGTTGCATCCTCAGGACCGTAATAGGTCCATTGGACCTTTACTAGTCCTATTGCATGATTCTGGAGTAGCTTGAATTTTCGATCCAATATGCACACCGGTTGAACTCAGAAGTCACCTTCTTGCTCCACCTAAATAAAATTCCAATCAATTACATGATTAGCATCAGACACATATTTTCTAAGAAAAAATATATGAAATACATTATGAATGCATATGGATGTAGGCAATGCAAGCATGTATGTGACATGACCAATCCTCTCTAGGATTTCAAATGGCCCATAATAACGTGCTACAAACTTTGAAAAATTTCGCAACTTAAGTCAACTCTTCCTAGATTTCACTATCAAAAAAGGTGGTCACCCACTTTAAATTATCTATGAGTTCTTCCCTTATCAACATAAATTTTATGTTTGTCCTGGGAAACCTTTAAAATCTGTTTTGTTTTCACTACCTGCTCTTCCATTTCCCTAAGTAAATCTAACCCAACCATTTCTCTATATGTTGGGTTGTCCCAACTCATTGGTGTGTTGCACTTTCCGCCATAAAATGACTCAAATGGGCTCTTATTTAGAGATGCTTGATATCCATTGTTATAAGCAAACTCAACCAAATGTAAATATTTTTCCCACTACGTCAGTTTTCCCATCACATACATTCTTAGCATATATTCTATCACTTGATTTATCCTTTCATTTTTCCCATCTGACTCTGGATGGTAGGTTGTGCTAAAATTTAGATTTGTCCCAAATCCTTTAAATAATCCCTTCCAAAAATTTAATGTGAACTTGGGATCTCTATCATACACAATTGTCTTAGGTACACCATGAAATCTAGCAATTTTCTTCATATAAATGTCGACAATGTTAGCTTCCTTGTGCGTGAGTTTTACTGGAATAAAGTGGGTAGCTTTAGTAAGCTTGTTTACAACTACCATGATAGAATCATGTTGCTTGGTAGTTCTGGGTAGCTTCGTGATAAAATCTATTGTGACAACTTCCCATTTCCACTCTAGAATGGGTAATGGTTGTAGCAAACCAGTTGGGTGTCTATGCTCAGCCTTGGATTTTTGACATTCCAAACACCTGGAAATAAAATCAACCACTTATTTCTTCATCCATGGCCAATAGTATTGTTTCTTGACAATTGCAATTGTCTTTTGGTAGCCCGTATGCCAAGCATAAGACACATTGTGCATTTCTTTTAATAACAATTTTTTCAACTCATGAGAATCTTGTAAATAAACTATGCCTCTGTACATGAGGATTTCATCCTCTTTTAATTCAAAATCTTCAATTTTTTGCTGCAAAATACCTTGTTGTAGCTTTGTCTTTATTTCCACATAGTGTTGATCTAATTTTGAAACCTCTAACATTTTGTCTTTCAATTTTGATTTGTACATGCTAATGGTTGTAGCATGCATCTCATGTACTCTCCTATTGAGTGCATCAACCACCATGCTCTCTTTACCCTTGATATGTTTTATATCAAAGTCATACTCATTGAGGAATTCTAACCACTTACTTTTCCTGGAATTTAGAGTTGGTTGTCCAAACAAATACTTCAGACCATTGTGGTTTGTACTCAACTCAAATCTTCTTTCCATGAGGTAGTGCCTCCACATATTCAAGGCATGCACTATGGTTTCCAATTCCAAATCATGAGTAGCACAATTCCTTTTATTCTCTTTTAATTTCCTTGACTCGTAGCACACCACAATTCCATTTTGACTAAGGACTCCATCGATCCGTTCCTTGCATGCATCAGTGCACACAACGAAGTCTTCATTAGGATCAACAATTCTCAAAATTGGCGCACTTGTCAACATACACTTCAAGTGTTGGAAACTCTTTTTACAATAAGAAGCCCACTCAAATCTCACATATTTATTTTGCAAGGATTTGATTTGGTGTGCAATCTTTGAGAAGCCTTCAATAAACCTTCTATATTACCCTGCAAGTCCATTGAAATATCTCACCTTTGTGACATTCCTTGGTGTTGGCCATTCTTTAATGGATTTTATCTTCTTCGGGTCGATTGCTATCCCTTCCTCTGAAATGATATGACCCAAGTAATGAATCTACCTTTGGTAGAATGAGAACTTTTTCAACTTTGCATACAATGGATGTTCTCTCAATACTTGTAGCACCATCCTTAAGTGTTGCTCATGTTCTTCTTCAGACTTTGAGTAAATGAGTATGTCATCCAAATATACAATGACAAATTTATCTAAGTATTCTATGAAAATACCATTCATTAAACACATGAAGACAATTGGTGCATTTAACGACCCAAATGGCACTATTGTAAGCTGATAATGGTCATACCTCGTCCTGGAGGTTGTCTTGTTGATGTTTTGCTCTTTAATTCTTACCCGATGATAGCGTGATATGAGGCCAATCTTAGAGAATATTTTTTCATCTTTTAACTGATCAAAGAGATCATCTATCCTTGGCAAAGGATACTTTTTCTTCATTGTTACCTTAGTCAATTGCCTGAAGTCAATGCAAAGTCTCAATGCTCCATCCTTCTTTTTCACAAATAACACTGGAACACCCCAAGGTGACACACTTGACCATTTATACCCTTTCTTCAAAATCTCTTAAAGTTGCATTTGCAGCTCCCTCAACTCTGGTGTACTCATCCTATAAGAATTCTTAGATATTGGTGTTGCTCCAAGAATTAGATTGATAGAGAAATCAATATCTCTCTTGGGTGGTAACCTTGGTATTTCTCTAAAGACATCTTCAAACTCCTTTAGGACTGCATAATATTCAATATTTGACACTTTATCCTTGGGTGCCTCCTCCATATGCGTTGCAAATAGCTGAAATACTTTCCTAAAGATTTTCTTCAGTTGCAAGGAGGAAAATTCCCTAATAGTTACAACCCTTGGAATACCATGTACTATTTTCAAGTTCCCTTCTTTATCCAAGAAAATAAAATCCTTATTATAACAGTCTAGGACAACATGATGCATGTCCAGCCAATCCATACCAATTAGTCAATCATATGAGCCCAAAGGTATAATATTCAAATTTTCTTTTGTGTTGAGTCCATTCATGTCGATTGGACATGCCTTAACCATCTCATTAATTTTCCTTTTTGCTCCTATAGCTAGTTGTAGTAACCAAGGTTTCCCAAGCTTAATTTTTGGAAATTGAAATCTTTCCACCATCTTGGGATCTAGATAACTATGACTAGCTTTAGAATCAGTTAAAATAACAATGGGTTGGTTGTTTATCTTACCTTCCACCTCAATCATATGTGATTGAAACTTAGGTTGCTTGTTATCCAAGGCTGCATAGATCCTAGGTACATTTTTGCCCATGTCCTTCACTGTATCAACTTGATGTACATTGTGAACAATCCTCACTTTTTCACCTCTGTGAGGAAAATCTTTGTACATATGATCTCCCTCAAAACCCCAACACTTCATTGGTTGTTGCCTTGGTGTTTTCCCCATTGCCTCTGTCATTTTGGGATCCTTGGGAGTTGGTTGTCCTCAAAAATTATTTCTGAATAATGGTGGCTCGGTCCCCTTCTTCCTTTGCTCCATCTTTGCTTTCTTCTTGTCTTCCCAAGCCTTTTTGTAAGTGGGTCTTCCTCTATGTTGATCATAGAGACACTTGGCTCTCCTTATAGTTTACTCCAATGTCTTGGGATCATCATATTGTATTTTATCACTGATAAATTATGGCAGCCCACTCAAGTACCTTTCAATATTAACGTGTTCATCCTTGATGAAAGCAACATACTTCAATAGCTCTAAAAATCTCCTCTCATACTCATCTATGGTCATACTTCCAAGCTTGAGTTCAAAGAAATCCTTCATTTTATTATCATAACAACGTTTGGTTAAGTATTTTTTTTTTAAAATACCTCTTGAACTCCCTCCAAGTAACCTTTCTCCAATCAATGTGTTGCACTTGCACCAACTGGTCCCACCACATTGATGCTTTTCTCTTGAGCTGGTATATGGAAATTATTCTTTTTGCCTGTGAAGAGTAATTATGTAACTGAAAGTACTTCCTCATGCCCAACAACCAGGTCTTTGCATCCTCATCCTTATTGTGCTCACCATCAATATTACGAGGCTTAATATTATTCATTTCTCCTTGTAGCTCATCCACCCCATACCTCCTCTTATGCTTCCTGACATGAGATGGGATTGAACTATTGCACACTCTCCCAATTGAATGTCTTGGAGAGTGATGGTGATGTATGTCAACACTCATTATTTTTCTTCTCTCATCATGAGACCTGTGTCTCCTTGATTTGCTTGCATCGGTCTCCTTATCCATCTTTTTCTCAATTGTATCCAAGATCTATAGAAACTTGATGTTGAATCCATCTTGTTCCTCCTTGGCTTTCATAAGCCTATCATTATCATCTTTATAAATTTGGACGTCCTTTTGCAAAAAATTTATGGTCTTCACCAAATTCATGCTTTCTTCCTTGCCTTCTCCATGTCCATTTGAATTTGTACCCTCATCACCTATATTTTCATACATCCTTATGACCTCATCTTCATTGATTTAGGTTCTTTGTGCATCTTCCATGCTTTTGATTTATGTGTTGATCCTATATTGATCAAGTTGTTGTTAACTTTGCAAAATGTACATGAAACAATATTTTTTAGATTAAATAATTGATGAAAACCATAAATACTATGCACATTATATTTCATAAGTGTATCATAATCCTTTCTTACGATTCTTGGTGAATTTAATTGACTAATTCAAAATCCTGGGTGACTATTTGGACTTCTTTGTCTAGAACTTTTCCTCCTCTTTTCTCTCATTTTCTTTCTTTTAAAACTCACGCGTATACCATTTTTTTGTTATACACCCATATTCATCATGCGCGCATGTTCTACACACGCAATACCAAGCGCATATATAGTGCACGAGTATTTAGTGTGCACAAATTTTATATCAGGCACTAATATTTAGCATGCTCAACTTTTGGGTTCCACGCATCATTATCTAGTGCGCACAACTTTTTTGTCGCGCACCAATATTCCACACAAATTACATATTTTCTCTGTGTCGTGCCAACATTCACCGTGCACCCTCTTGCACCCAATACTTAATGCACATCTCCAATTCTTCTCCATGTAGCACCAATATTCCACACACACACACTGCACACCTACACTAGGCACGCATCAATAATTTTTCTTTGTGCGATGTTCATATTCAATGCGCGCTCACTACGCATCACCAATATTAAATGTGCACACCCTGTGTACTATTATTATGCACACACCCATCAATTCTACATGGCGTCCATATTCATCGCGCACATATTGCACTCCCATATTATGTGTGCTCCACCAGTTCTATACCCCGCAGTTCCAATATTCAATGTGCACACTCCACACACCAATATATTTCATGCACCATAACTCTTGCATCTCATAGTGCCAAAATTTAGTAGCATACACTATGCACCAATACTTAACGCACACAAATCATTTCTTCACTCAACTGATTTTTCCATATTTTTAGCTTGCGACCTCGCGACCATCATAAAAATTCCCTCCTCACCAAATTCATGTTGATCTCTGGCCCATACAAGTCCAGTGTTGAACCAAAAGCTCTGATAGCACTTTGTAACATCCCCACATTGTAGAAATGTAATGACAAAATCAACATGCATTATATTTTGTCATACACTTAGCAATCTAGAGATGATTGTCAACTATGAACTCTGAAATGTATAAACTCATATTCAAAAAATATTATGAGCACAAATACACATTTCTAAGCACTTTTGCAGCGTAATAAATACAATGAACAACAATTACACATCCATGTAATACTCAGAAATTTAGGCAACCAACCAGGGAAAACCCCAATGTGGGGAAACCCAGAGAGAGAGAGAGAGAGAGAGAGAGAGAGAGAGAGAGAGAGAGAGAGAGAGAGATTTTATTAGCTTCGGTAAAGTTATATCAACAACAATATTACATTTTCAGCCAAGAGAAAACCACTTAAAACACCTAAACTGTCCCTCCAAAAACCTACCTTGAAAATCATGCCAAGTATGTACGATTGTACGACCCACCCAGAAAAAAACACCTCAGAATATGTGCCCTCAATCTGTTGTACTGCATGATATCTACGATCCCTTTCTGCAGCAAAGAATGCTCAAAACAACCTTGATTTTTGTTCCCACAAACAACATTGAAAATTGTGCCCTCTTTCTTGTTGTATAGATTATACGAATCAGTACAGTATGACCTCCAACAACAACAAATAACTCATTAGCTTCACATAGAAAATCACCCTAGGAAATGTGCCCAATCTCCCTTGGGAAATGTGCCCATCTTACTGTCCTTTCCTCTCTTCCTTAAAGCTCTCTCAGAAATCTCCCAATCTCTTCTCTTCATTGTCTTGCACACTACCCAATGCATTCTCTTATAATTTGAAAGTGCTCTTTCACCTTCCAAGTTTCTTTTCACCTTCCCCATCCCTAAATCCAAAGGCCAAGATCTAATATTGCCTTTACACGATCAAGTGACATGATTCATTCCCTCCAAAATAAATCACTTAAAATATTAAAGTACAATTTCACTTTATAACATAAGTGCACTTTATGAAATAAAGTCACTTTAATATTAGAAGG